>JANHFX010007226.1:0-55788 GCA_027560015.1 Chloroceryle amazona | reverse complement strand
TAAACATAACCATGCCGGGGGGGAAGGTGGGCTCCATGGCCGCCGCCCTCTTGCTGCCGCCGCCGCCGCCGCCGAGGAAGCCGCTGCCGAGTTTCATCCCCTGGGAAGGCGGGCCAGAGAGGAGGCGCGGCCCAGAGGGGCTGCGGGACCCGCCGCCCGCGCGCCGGACACCGCTCGCTGCCTCGCTGGCGGGCGTCCGCTCAGCGCCTGCCTCCCGCGGCGGCCCGGCACCCGTCGCTCGGGCGCATCGCCGCCACCCCCACCCGCGCCGACGGGCGGCCCCCGGCCCGGGCTGCACTTACGGCTCCCGCCGCCGCCTCCAGTTAAAAATAACGCCGCGTCCGCTCCACAATGGAATTAGCAGCCCCTGCGCCCCGCACTGCACATGCGCGGCGCGGGGCACGCTGGGTACGGCCCGGCCAGCCGGGCGGCCAACAAGCGGGCAGCGCGCAGGCGCGACGGGCCCCCGCCCGCTCGCTGCTGCTGCCGCCGCGATCGCGTGGAGCGGGGTGGGGGGGCCATGTTGGTGGGCGCCGCTGCGACGGGCCCGGCCCGCGCTCCGGAGCAGCGTCTGCCGCGGCCGCAAGGAGGCGTTGGCTGGGACATCCAGGGGGCTCTGCCCCGCTTCTGGGGGCTGCCGGCCCCACGGCCAAGGCGGGACCCCCCGGGCAGCGCCGGCCGAGCGCCTTCTCCGGCGGAAGGAGAGACAGTACCTAACACGCGCTTTAGCATTGCCGCCGCATCGCTAAGAATAGAACAACATCCTTCCTGGCACCGCAGAGCGTGGCAGGCTCCACGAGTGTTGCTGACCCCCCGGCGACGTGCAGTACCGGCCCTGGCTCTGCCAGCCACGCCGGGCGGACGCTGGCCCGGCAGCTAACGGGACCGGGCCGGCGCCGCCCTCTGCCTCTGCCGGAGGGACTCAACCTGTCATTAAAATCGCAGGTGTGGCCTCGCTAACGCTATTGCCCAACTAAAGTACGCACAAACCACCGAGAATATACAGTGTCTCTACGCTTAGCATATCTAGTTACTCTTACTAAACAGCTGCAGCTACAGAGTTGGTGAAATGAACAGTCAGCCATATGCCTGATGCTACCCTTGTCTCCAAAGAACGACGGCTGCACGCAACTCCAGGGACTTAACGAAGCTACTCCCAGAAGTGACATGCTGCCAACAAAAGAGTATTTTAATCTGATGTATCAAATCGGGCACATTTTAATACACACCCCACTGGTGTACATTTCATTGGAAAGCCTTGCCGTGTACAAACTGGGGAGTATGTCCACACGACTCAACCTCTTTCCAGCTGAGAACACAGCACCAGCACAATAACTGCACACCTGGCCACCAGCAAGCTGGTGCACCTAACCATTGGCTTATGTCCTGGTTTCAGCCGGGACAGAGTTAATCTCCTTCCTAGTAGCTGGCACAGCGCTCTGTTTTGCATTTGGTAGGGGCATAATGTTGATAACACACTGATGTTTAGTTAAATAGCACTTACCCTAAGGTAAGGATTTTTTTCAGTTTGCGGTGCTCTGCCAGTGAGCAGGTGCACAAGAAGCTGCTGGAAACAGGGGAGTTGGCAAAATGGGCCAATCGCTGGTCAGGCATCAGTCAGTGGGTCAATAATTTGTCTTTTCTTGGGTTTTATTTATCTCTTTTAGTTATATTCCTTTTCATTCTTATTATATTTAATTTTAATTATCTCAACCCATGCATTTTACTTTTTTTTTTTTCTTCCCCCACAATTCTCCCCCCATCCCACCAGGAGGGTGGAGGAGTGAGCGAGCTGCTGCATGGCTGGGGTTAAACCGTGACACCTTCTCATCCTCCAGTGGACCCCAAGTATGGGATTCTTTGGCTCATTGTTACAATGAAACCCACACTAATAATAATGATTATTGTTTTAGTTGCACATATAATACTTATAATGGAAACAAGATTAAAGTTTTGTTATTTTGAAATAACTTTTTTTAAGGAGTCAGGAGAATTTTTTCACTATTTTTCTAATAGGGTGTGCCCCCTTGGAAGCTAATAAAATCTGAATAGAATTTAGCTTAATTTTTAGCTATTCTCTTTGAAAACCTTTTTATTTAAATAGAGTTTTACTACTGAATTCCAAATTCTATTAGAGTGTAAACTACAGAAGTACCTTAACCTGAAAACTTGGAATTGAACATATTAACACTAATTTCTATCATTAATATAATGGAAGTAATGGAATATGGTGGATAAAATTCTTATGATTTTTGTGCTTTATTCTGTCAAAATTTTTCCTCTTATGATAATTCAACATGTTAAAGATCAAGTACTTTCCACAGACCTAACTGTTACAAAGCCTTGGGTTAAAATCTTAAAAGTATGTAACTGATGTAAAAAATAGAATGTGATGTAATTGCTATACCAAATAAAATTTTGAAGTCCAGCAAGCAAAACTTATTCCTTTTGCAATTTAAATAGTTTCCTTGAAATAGCACATACATTAACAGTTAATTTTAAAAAGTAAATTAAATTATGAAAGTTTAGGACTGCCAGGTTTAGCTAAGCATTAAAAGAAAAGACCAGGAATTCAAAAAAACTTAAAGCAGCAGTAAAATATTAGTCAATGGCTATGAGAAATGAGTCTGTCCCTTTATTCAGGGTGTCTGTGTTTAATGGTAAGCTGGGATGCATATAAGCTAGTCCAAGCATGAAGGGCAGTAGGACACTCATATGGAAAGCCAACTTTGTCCCTCAGTTATCAAGATAAGAAACCTGTCATTTCTCTCATTCACTCTGTCAGCCTTGAGATACTCCAAGCAGACTTACCTCTGTGTTGTACACCCCATATATCAGGAAGATGAAGAGACCCTGTAAAATAAAATGGAGGGAAAAAGCTGTTAACTCTAATCATTTCAGCAGTAGAAATACCTGAAATAAACTTTCCTGGGAACAGACAAAAGAAGACACACTTCATCAAGGTCAATTTATTTTTCTATTTTTCAACATTATAAGCTGTACCTTGAGCATTTATTTGATAACGTAGGAGTGCATCACCTACCGTGTTAGTGGTATTCAACTGTTTGACAATGAAAATCTTATCACTAACGGATATAAAACATGAATTAGAAAAAAATAGTTTTGTATTTGAATTTTCTTTTGAACAAAGACTTTTTTTTTTAAGTGAAAAAAAATATGCTAAACTGAGAAGGAGCAAACATCTCTACTTGTGATTTTTAATTTTAAACTGAAATTAGGAAAACATATTACCAAATTCTATAGTAATAACATATTTCTGCATATATAGACAAATGTATGCACCCAGTTTAATTATTTTAGAAATGTAAATAGAAGAGATGTATGAGGACAGAAAAAAAGAAATAATGCAAGCAAGCAAATAGTATACATGTTTTATCCAAGTTCTTTTAACAGCTTGCTGCATATTGGTCTATTTTTAGACAAAACAAACTAAAAAACAAATAGAACACTCACTTCAGTTCACTTTATTGAAGGATGTGTTTCCAGGGTCTAAGCTACTGTTGCAATCTGCAGGAGGAATCCTGAAAAATGCAAGCAAATTACTAGGAAGAACAAAATAGCAAACAGAAATAAAATGTAAAAGATCAAGTCTCTTAAGAAAATGCTTGTGTAATGCACATTCACCACATTTTTAAGATTATTTGTAAAACAAACCTATTTTGTAATATTATTTCAACTGGCACTTGAATATATCAAGGGAAAACCCCCCTCACTTTGAGATAAAACATATTCTGAAAAGCAACTACATTTACATAACAAGTTACAACTTTTTAATCCAACGTACAAATTCCTTTAAAAGAGCTTGGATTAATTCTGAATATGCTCATCAGCAAAATCACTATGTTATTAGGCAGGGAGTAGTAAGAGGTACAATTCATATGTAATATTTCTATGGATTATCCAATGCCAGTGTAAAATCCTTGTGAGAGATAGTGAGTTTGCTTCATTTTTTTACTTTTTAAAGAAAGCCCAAATCTAATACTTCCTTTCAGTTATTTACAGATTGCCTCGATGACATCAACAATAAGAAAGAGTGGATTCAGAGAATAGATAGCTACATTTCTGAGTGTGCCTTCAAATGAAACATACCACCATTATCTCATGCTGCTTATTTGTAAACAGACCAACTAGAACCCAGAAGTGTGACAATGCAGATAAGTTAATTACTCGAATGCAAAATTATTTGTAGAATAAAATATCAGTTATCTCTTTAAATATAGTTAGTGGACCATTCAAACCCCTTACACAATATATTGGAAACTTTCTCTAAAGTTACATTGCAGTAAAATTATCTGAGATAAAAGTAATTACTGAAGTTATAGGAAGTAAGATTAACACATCATAATTGCATTGAACTTAGCCAACAGGCAGCTGATTTCTCAAATTATTGAACATAAAAGAATCATCAAAGGCATTTTGTAACTGAAATGTTCTGCACATCACTGTAAAAAAAAAATCCCTTAATACAAAGCTTTTAAAGAACTGATAACTTTTTAATAGTACTGAAACCTATCAGTGACATTTAACCATTTGTATTTATGAACCTGATCAGAGCCTGCTTCATTAAAAAAAAAAGAGAGAGAGAGAGAGAGAAAGTGTTGTAGTAAAGCCTACACATTTATTTCTTCCTAGCTCGATGTCACGTTCCCAGGATTTTAGGGGTTTCCCTCACAGGCAACAGGCTGGACTGGGTAGATGCAAGAGTAAGAGATAAAGAATAATCAGTTTTTGTTAAGATGAAGGGGAAAACAAAATAAATTTAAAAATTCATTTCTCAGGCTGCTCCCAGAAGTCTAAAATCAAAGCTGCATGTTATTCTGGTACTTTATTGAGTGAAAACTCTTGACAAAACTGTCAGTATAAACAATATTGCTGTGATATTAAAACTAAAACTCCCACAGACAGACAAATAAAACTATTCAAGACTTCCAACACACTAGAACACTTTCTTATTAACCCAGCAATGCACAAGTAATGGTTTTAGTTGCTTCTCAGCCTCTTCTACAAACTATGAATCTCATATAATTACAGGTAAACAAACTAGTTAGATACTTAGGTTTGGATATTTGGTAATCTTAGAGAAAATTCAGAAGCAAATTATGAAAACTTGGCATGCCAAATTTTGACTTTTCTTAAGCTTGATGTCAGCTCATTTAAATATTTAACTGCTAGGAAGTGCTGCAGACATGCTTATCTTAATTGTTCCTTTAGATTTCTGGAAGGTTTTTTGTCTTGTTTTATCATCGGTAATGTGTGTCCTTCAAAAATCAATCAATTATTCTCACAGAATCAATGCCAAAAAGATTTTATTTATTACTTGCAATGAGTTACAAGGTCTTGGCACCCACAACTGATAATGAGGGGTCATTTTCCACACAACACTGTTATCAGTGACCTGCACAGGATAGTTTGTGGCCTATTCGAGATCAAAATAAAAAGATAAAGAACCTCAAATTGTTTGAAATATTAAAAATAATATGGTCTTACACAACTGAGAATTCAGTTTCTTGAGCTCATTAATTGCAAAAAATAAGAACTGCTCTATTTCTTCAGTGGGCTGTGGTATTACCTGCAGTATGGTTCTTTGAGCAGCTGCCTCAACCCTTCAGTTTTTGAGGTGTTCTTCAGCTTCTGGCAATTAAGCAGTCTTTTGATCAAGGTAATATTTTATCCAGAACTGTTTATTATATCTGTTGGGATTAAAAAAAAAAAAAAATAGATGTACACACACACATTTTAAATAAGAAGCATAGAAAGCACATGAATATTTTTAATTTGAGTTCCAATAGCACATATGAGCACCCAGAGGAACTGTAACCACATTATGCTAAGCAGTATATAGACAGAACAAAACCATCTATGCCTTGAAAAGGTTAAAGGTTTCTGGACAGAAAAACCAGCCATGTGTAGAGAAACAGAGACCCTATGAGCTCACCTGTCATTTTTCAGGTCTCAGTAGGAATCAACTAGAAGTTAAAACTGAGCTAGAATCCTGCCTTAGAGAAACTGAAGAAGAGAACTGCTGTGTGCTTAATTACAGTTCTATTTATCACTCTGTGCAGGGTGTAAATGGATGCTCAGCTTTTAAGTTTGGCTGGTCTTAACAGAATTGTCCTTCCTATCTGGAATAAATCAGTCTATGGGACAGTTGTAATATTTAGCAAGTTTGTCAGGATCTGTTCCAGTTTGGGTGGTACCACTGAAAGTTGAGTCTCTCTTGTCAGAAGTTCATTCTGCTTAAGGGCAACAGATCGGCATGGTAGCTTTTATCAGAAGTTTCTTTCCCTGATTGGAACATCTGTGTCTCAATCTGTTACTATTTGACATTTCTAAAAGCTTTCTTTTTTTTTTTTTTTTCAGACAGCATATTTCATTGAAGATTAAACAATAAATTACAATCTATTGTTTTGTATGTTTTTGTTTTGGTAGAGAATGTTACACTGATACTTCTAATATTTTGGTTTTCAATGCTTTTTCAATGTATCCATTTTCAAGTATGGAATTACTTCATCCTTCTGTTAATTTTTAAGCCTTTGATGTTTCATTTGTTTGACATAACTAAAAAGGATTTTTAAGAATTGTCAGCTACTGAAATCCATATTCGAATACTTCAAATGGTTATTTAAATAAAACCATATTAGCAAAATAGGCATGAACACTAAGTAGAAGAATTAAAAACAATGAAATGCATTATTAGTAAATTAATGTCTAATAAGAACACTTCCGTATTTTAAAGCATACCTCTATTATGAACTTTAAAAATTCCATCAGTGAAAAAGTTTGTGTTGCAAGAAATTTACTGCCATATTGGAGAGAGAAAGATCATATGCAGTTATACTGCTCTAATTCTGCTTATTTTTATTAAAAAAATAAAAAGTAACCGTATTGCAGCAATAGAAATTGCAGATTACAAATAGAACTAATTTTACTCCCACAAGCAGTCTTCCTGAATTAAAATGTCTTGGCAAGGATGGAGTCAGGATTTGCTGTTTTTTTTTGTTGTTTTGTTTTGTTTGTTTGTTTGTTGTTTGTTTTTGTTTTTTTTAAATCCAGACCAGTGGTAGAAGCTATGAGCTCAGAAAACTTGTGTCATACAAGATCAGGGTTAATGCATAGGATACAAAATTCCAAAATCACAGGATTTTTCTACCTTGTATGAAATTAGAAATCCTTACTTCAGCAGTTAACACCTTTGACATTTGAAACAGTACTGCTGAAAAATTCTAAATCACTGTCCCAGAAGCAACTCCTTCAGCTCTTTTAGTTATCACATAAATTAGCATTGGCAGACTGCACAAGCAGGAGGAGACAAAATGACTTTGATTCAGATTTTCTGCCTATAAAAACTAGAGGGTCAAAAACCACCCAAACTACAACATAAGGTGCGGGGGGAAGAACAAGCAGAAATGTTGTAATTCTACCAAATGAACAAATCCTCAGAAATTTGGTAGTAATAAACTGCCATAGCAAAGGCCCTGGAACAAATCAGCAACCTACCCTGTAAAGGATTCTTTGATATGGCCTTGGAGATAATTCCTCTTTGCTGTGATTGCATATGGAACCAGATGATACTTTGTTAGTTCAGAGCCATGTTAGAAAGGTACTTCCATTAGATGATGTGGAGGTGGGTAGGTAGAGTATCACTCTGGATATCACACCAAGAACCTCTGCAAGAAATTAAGTACACAAACAGTTTTTCAGGCCAGTTTTTCTGTACACATTGCCACAAAGAAAAATCTATCCCATAATGAAAATGGTATCAACAAATAGCCTGAAAGAAAGTCTTTTATCCACAGAAATTCTGATGATTCAGAAAGTAACAATGACTTTGGAAACACTGGTTCAATTGCTTTGAAGGAAAAGAGCAGCACAGATGAAAAACCTGATTTTATCCAGATGAGGGGCCTACTGTCGTAATTCTTAGAGTTTAATAACAGCCCCCTCCACCTTGGTTACCAGGGATGCTACAGCACACTTTCTTCTCAGAAATACATGCTGCTAAGGAGCCATGAAGGAATTTTTTGATTATATATAATATGTGCAGTAGAATAACTTGGAACTATTATATCAAAAGAGCAGCTCAGATTCTCCACAGCCTTAGCAAAAGAGTGTGCCATGGTGCCAAACGTAAGCCTACACTAAAGTTTGTTTTAGTTAAAGTCAGCACTTTACAATATACAATTTACAATTTACTCTTTGTACAATGATGAGTTTAGAATTATAGGAAATTTTCATGTTTAAAAACAAACACACACAAACTAACCAACCAACAAACCAACCAACCAACAACAACAAAAAAAAGACACCACAAAACCAAAAGGTTGGACGGGACTTATAGTAGTTATCTGTTCACCTCTTTGCTTAAACAAATTAGTCTGCTTAGCTGTCAGAATAAGCCATCACATGGCAGATACAGCAAATTTCTGACATGATTTAAATATGTCATCTGAGAGGGATTTTTTAACAACCTTACAAAGATCCTGTTGAGCACCTAGATAAGCCTGTGTTGATCTACGTTTTGAGGTGATCAGTCTTTTTTCCACCTATCTTGAAAGACAACAACTTGACCTTTGCAATAAGTCTATAAGCATTAAGTCAGGGCTATAGGATTAATTATCTTTCTTTAAATGGATTTTTTTCATACTATGAAGAGGTTTCCTCCTCCTGTTTCTTCTTTTCAAGGTTATACTTCACAAAAGATACTCTTTTGTAGCATACTGACTGCATGTAAAGCCAAGACATGAAGCCACTTGTCTATTTTGTTTAATTACTATAATCACACCATATGCATAAAAAATCTAAAGATAAGTACAGCTTTAGTCATACAGAGGTATAGGAGACTGTCATACTTCTGGTTTGGTTATTTTAGTAGTCTGTTGTTCACACAAACACACAAAGTGGTTTGATGAAATACTAATGTGTGCTCAGAGCTTGGTTTTGCTATGCCATTGCGTGATTCCACTGTGGTACAAGAAATGCCTCTCTGTACAACTTTGTACCTCAAACACTGGTTGGTGGGAAATAGCTCCAAATTTTGTTCTTCCTGCTCACTTTTACCAGCTTATAACTTATTCCAGCTGCTATCTATTTCTTGCGCTTGTCATCAGCTCAGAGATTACCTTCTCTGTTATTAAACCATGCTTTCTCACTCAGTAATATCTCTTGGAAACCTTTTATATTGAAAAAACAAATTGCATTATATTCTCATTCAAAAGGTTGGTCTGCTCCACCTGACACAAATTAACACACATACAATACACACAAAACTTATTTTGGGGAAAAAAAACGTTGATTCACACAGATTTGTACTCCTTACATTTACTAGCATCTCACAACATGGTTATCCAGGTTAGTCTAGATCATTCACAGGAATTACAATATTGATAATGTGAGTAGAGGGGAAAAAAAATCTGTCTCTTGAGAAAGAAGACAAAATTAAAATGGTGCAGATTATACTGTAAGAATTCCAGCTAAAGAGCTGCATAAGAAAGAATACAAAGTGTAATCCTGGTATTATTGTCAAATGCACGTTTATAGTTGAAAATATTTTTCCACCTTATATACACAAACAGGTACATGTAACACATGCTGGAAGCTACTGCGTATTGCCGTCCTTTTTGCTATATAGTAATATGAAGTCTAACTTTACAACTTTTCTTAATCTATGGACCCCAGGAAAACTTACATAAACTATACTGAATGCAGTATCCACTTTTCTGAATTTCTTTTCTTTGTCTCCTTAGAAATAGTAGGCAGAGCCCTATAAACCCCCAGCCAATGGCTAAATCACCTGAATGTTGTCCATTCAAACCAAACGGATCTTTTCCATAGATTTGAAAGCATTTAGAACAGCTGCTCAGGTTCTATTGGAAGCATTCTTATTTCACTATAACAAAAACTGTACAATAATAATGACTTGTGATTAATGATTCAATCTGTTGGGTTTTTTAAAAAGTAAAACTCCAGACAGAATCTATGTAGCTTAAAACATTCCTTTAAGATGTCAAGATAAACATATACTTTCACACATTCTAGATGGAGTGCTATTCATTGTTGGTTATGTTACTAGCCAGAAACCAAACAAACAGGGGAAAAAACAAACAAACAAAACAACAAAACAACAAAAACAAAAAACCCCAAAACAAACAAACAAAAAAACCCAAACACCACCACAACGAAGAACACCAGCTACCTCATAAAACCTTTCTATCTAAATTCTCTTCAGTCAGATGAATTCACGATAGACACTACTTCCCATAGAGCTAATCTCCTTATTATGTGACTGAACAGTTTTGCCACATGCTCTCCCCCATTTTTCACATCAGATCAATTCTGCTTGGATTCAGTGTGGAGATACACTGTAAAAGAACCACAGTATTTGAGGCCTCATTAGAAATACATCTTTTCCCATTACTTTAGGTTCCTGCTACTGCTCTTCTTTATTACCAAAAGCTCTTCAAGGTTTTCACATGGGAGTTTTGGCCCAATAGAGAGAAGGCTCTTGGCACACAACAGTACAGTTATTTGTATAAATTCCTTCTTGAATCTTAGAAAAAAGGAATAAAGACAAGACAGCCATAAGTGCCATCTGTAGCTCCTGCAGTGCTAGGTTAGTGAATCCATTTAACTAATACCCACCTTTTAATATTAGGGGGAAATCATTGTATTTGTACCCTTTCAGATATTTTTACATCAACCACAGGGCAACAGTAATAACTGCCTTAAAAACAATTTTAAAACATGTTCATAATTTCTGATAATGGGATTTTTTTTATTTGAATGCTGCTACTTGACAGATACCACACATTACCTCACAGAAATTCAGAACCAATAGAAATTATCCCTTTGGTCCAGATTTGCAGAGGTCTTCAGATACCTCAGTTACACTGATGACAAAATGAGTTTCAAACTGAGTTACACTCTAACTGCTGTTGCAGGTCTGGGAAATCTTTGATGGGCCCATGACAATACACCATTATACTCAAAACCATATACTAACTTACTAATTTATGGTTGTGGACCTGAAACAGCAGAATGAGGAACTATCCAGAAATAGGGTGGTCATTTTTCCTCTTCCCTGCCTGTTTTTTCTGTCTTTTAACCCTTGCTAGCAAGAAGGGGTCTGGTTTTCATAATAATATGAAAAAAGTGAAAAATATTAGATTTCATATTTATATTTTCAAAAAGATAATTATACAGATAAAAAGGAAAAAGCCAGATGTTTCCAAACCAAAGATCCAGGTGTCATATATACATTACAATGTTTTAAGACAAAAACTTCTAAATTTATTCCAAGTTTAAAATATTAGTGTGAAAATAGTTTCCAAAGGTCATGTGTACATTCTCTTAATTGTTCAATAACAAATATATTCAGTTTACAGTTTTCCTTTTATGAGCCAGCTCTACCACATGATGGGTTCTGATTGCTTATGCATAATCAAGCTTTCAACTATTTTGATTTACACTGTGTGTAGGATTCCAAATATGCCTTTGAAACTTTGCTTTCAAACACACGTTGTTCCAGTTAGAGTAAAAATCAGTGTTTACATGTTTTAAAGGACTTTTCATAGTTTTCCTGCATACTATGCAATGAAGCCTTAAATCACTCAGTTGATGATGATAGTGGACCTTTAGAAAAATTTTTGAAACACTAAATATAAAACAGTATCTCTGGTATAATTAATAAAAAGAACTTTCATCACTTTACCTTACAAAAATAGCCCATTTAACTCTAGGCCTGTATAAATAACATTTTTCAAACAGCCACTGAAATGAATTGCTCCTTTAGGATTGACCCAAAGCACACATGATCTCAGTTCTTGTGGCAAAATAAAAAGTAAAAAATAAAACAAGTAAAACACACCCAAAAAAAAAAACCCCAAAACCAACAAAACAAACAAAAACCCAAACAAATAAAAAAAAACAACCAGCCAAAACCAAAACAAATAAACAAGCCCCCCCCCAAAGCCACTATGTAAATTTAATTTGGCTTCTTTTCAGAGTTTTTAAAGACCTCACAAAACCATATTTTAAATTACTGGATTTTAAAAGGATAAGCATATTAAGAGAAAATTTTTACACCTAAAACCAACCCACATTTTCAGGGTTCTTTCTGAGAAATCCACTCTGAAAATCTGATTCAGGTTCATGCATCATTTCTTTTGAACTGAGTTTTCAGTTCTGCCCAGCACTAATTAATACATATTTCAGTTATGCAAATTTAAGATGGTAAGAAAAAAAGGCCTATTTCTACATTATTTTGCAAATGAGACAACGTGTTTTATCAATATATTTTATAAAAAAAACAGTCATTTCAGTTTTATATTCCAAAGAATATATTCCAGAGAATCCTCTCACTTTCCTTTGCATTACCTCTTTCAGTTCTTATTGACCATCCACAACTATCATGGAACATTTTCATGCCAGCCTTTCCACTCTTCGCATAGCATCATCCTCTTTAAAATTACATATGCGGTTGTCAGGAAAGGGAAAGCAGCCACTCCAGATAAGATGCAAAACAACATGGGGGCAACATGATCAGCAGATCTATAAGGAAAGGCAAGGAGGACAAGAGGAATGGAGAGTCAAACAAGAATAGGAGCAGAAAAGTGTCAAGTAGGTGACTGTATCAGGCTGCTCAGACAGGTGATTAGACAGTAGATTAGAACAGATGGGCTAAATGCAAAAAACTTAGCACCAAAGCTAACCAGCAGAAGAATTCTTGAAAGATAACTGTGAAAGGAAACAGTAGTTCTACAGCTGTCAATATTCAGCATAGGCTGTGAACAGGATAGGCTATCTGCACAAGGGTAGTATTAATTGAATGAACATGGTATTAAATCCTCCTTTCAAAATAGAGGTTAGTGTCTACAATTCAATCCATTGCTGACCTAACCAGAAAAAGCCCTTAAGAGGTACAACAGTTAGAATATCACGCAATGTCTAAAAAGTTATTAGTCTCCGTTCAGTGTGATTTAAATCAGATCTTTGCTGACCACTCAAGGGATGTGTTAAAAGTGGCTATAGACAGAGAGCCATTGAAAGGCAAAAAGGAAGACAGAGACAGAAATTAATATGGTTTTCTACTAGTGTCTTCCTTTTACAATATTTCTTTACATATTACTAGTAATTCTATGTTTAAAGACTCTAGCCATTTTCATATGGCTGCGCATGGCACAACTGTCAATTTATTTGAGCAACTACAAGGACAGATCGTAGTGATTCGGGTTCCCTTTGAAAAATTCTTGTACCAAAGCATCAATAAATATGTAAATAAACTCAAGATTTTACTACGACCCAAAGATTTATACAATAATTTTATGGGAAAAAATGCTCACAAGGTTTTCTAGGAGCAAATAAGGGGGAGTGGTTTTGTGCTTTCTTGTGTTGTTTTTTTGGTTTTGTTGTTTTGTTTTTTTTTTTTTAATTAATTGGTTAAGAAAAGTCAAATCAACAGCATTCCTTTTATATCAGATTTAATACTTGGAAATGTCCAGTTAGCCTGGAGACATTGAAGGCATAAGAATGCAATGCTGAATGGAAGAGGAGATTTCATATCTATTTAATAACAAAGCATAGTTCATCTTTCTCTTTGGGAAGTATTTTTCGCCATGAAAGGTTAGATGGCATGAAATTTTAATTTAAAGAGGTATATTCTAATAGAAATAAGCCATGCCAGGGTGTGCATTAGCAGACTTATTGGCAAGCCTTTTGAGTGATTGAAGGCACTTAGTCTTTAGCCTGTTCCTTTGCAGTATACCCACACCATACACTAATAGCCTGCAAACATACATCTTTCTGTGGCTTATTACTACTACATATTAATCAACATGGCAATCTGATATTGGTTACTATTCATTCCCCTACAGCTAGAGATTACTGAAAAACAGATTTTGTTTGCAATTAGAAGACCACAGTGTCTTTAGGGTCTGGGGAGAACCACAGTTTTCAGTCCAAAGGGGCAATGCTTTCAATTTTCCAGTTGGCATTTAAGCAACTTTGGATGCAATAGTGTGATTCTGATCATGAAAAAAATGAGGGAAGTTGAAACTACAGTGCATCTAGAAAAGGACACTGAAGAAAAAAAAATGAATAATTATCATTACAAGAATTATGCGGAGATTTCAGTGCCTCAGGAGCACTGGATGGACTTTGCTACATTTACTTCCTCAATTCACAAAGCAGAGTAATCCTAACAAAAAGATGGCTGAAATTAAGAGGGCATAATTCTTAGTCTGTATAACCTCATTCATCAACACATGTAAAGTCCTACACCCAGTGCGTTTTGTCTGATCCTTCTTCATATTTTGGAACACGTTCTCTGATACTGGTTGTAACGCATTGGTGCGTTACCTCACATATGCATGCGCAATATGCAACACTAATTGTATTCATGACATGAAGCATTTTCTTTGGCTGATGGACTGAAAACAAGAACCCTGACTTACATGATTATTCTGTTATAAAATAATTTGTTTAGCTCATTATGGACTACATGTAAGAGCTACAGTGAATCCGTTCTGGAACTTCAGGGTTCCTACAGAATCCTGCATGATTTGTTTATGATGTGGTGATGATTGACTGTCAATTACTAATAAATGGTAAATAAAAAAGTAACCTGTGATATTAAAGGACTACATTAGCTACATTGTGATTAAATTACAGTAACACCACCAGCTATAAACCTTTATAGAATCTCCTCAGCCATGCAGTAATTCTCCTAACTATACTATTATGTAGAGCACAAATATTTCTTTGTAAGTCTGAAGCAATACATCAGGGAAGCATTTACTGCTAAAGCTAGATTGAGAGTAAATGCATCTTGGGTTGCTATGAATAAAGCTCTAGCTTCTCATTACTTTATGACAAGACACAGAAATTCACTTTACTTTTCATTTAAGCTTTTCTGCTCCAGTTTATAGATGTATGCCTTCACGCTTTTATTCCCTTCTCGCTTCAGCCGTACGTAATAAATGATTATAAATTTTCACATTTGACCACCTCTCTGCTAGTCTCATGCTTAATGCACAAAGTTAGGAAGCTGCAGGTAAAAATTTCACAAACGCTTTTATTTATGATGTTGTCCTTGGTAACGGAAATTTCAATGTACTGAAATGAAAAGTATGATTAAAGGGATACGACGTCCTGACAAGGATAGTAGAGGGCAGCCTTCTATTTCCCCCTGAAAATATATAATACTTTTTTGACATCAATTTCATAGAGAATAGACATGGGCTAGTCATGAAAAAAAGACACAAACATGTTTCTAACTTCAGTGTTGCTGTGCTGCTTTAAATGAAACTTATTCCAAAAATATTTTGTTCAAGTTACATAGCTTTCAAGTTGAAGTCAGGCACATCGCTAACACTTTTGTTTAAATGAGCTGCTGTGCAGTAAAAAAATAAAATAAAGCCATACTGATAATTCTGAGCAAAATTAAAAAAATAAAACATGCCTCATGTTAAGAGAGATATTCCTTTCTCATTTCCTCTTGTCGTTTTCCCTATCAGTTTACCACTTACAAAAGGATTTATTGCTTGGGGCTTTTGTCTGGTTTTCATTCCAAATTCATTTTAGTTAACTGCTATTGTCCTATGCAGCCCAAAAGTTGTGACATGCTTGAAAAATTTTAGGAATAATACCCTAATAATGACTGAGTTATAAAATAAACCAGTTTATAAAAATAAAAGCTAAAAAATTCCTTACAGCACTAAGAGCATCGGTCCTATTTACAGGTAAGTGCAGGCAGTGAAATAAAATTAAGGTTATGTTACTAAAATTTATAGTTTTCGATTACATGAAAAATAATCTAAAATCTCAAAAGTGAATCCCATGTTATTAGGCAATTTTAAAAATAAATCAATTTACTATCTTATTCTTAGAAGTGACACCTATCTTTGGCAGGTAGTATTACCAATTAAGATAGCTTTATAACTTTAAAATAAGAACAAGGAAAAAAAAAAAAAAAAATCACCAAACACCTGCTAGAGTTTACCATCCAGACAAATGTTCTGTGCACTTTCCAACAGCATAAATACAAATATAAAACATTCTTTAAAAATTTCATGCTTATGAAAATAAGAGTTTCACTTCCACATTCCAGAGAATTAAATGACATTTAAAGCTTTTAAAAAAGGATTCAAGAAAATAAAGCTTCTACATTTTGTCTTTTTAGGAAAAACAAATGAACCTATGTAGAGAAAGGGGATAGTTCAGGAGTTCTGTACATGAACTTGTCACCCCCAAATAACTATTTCAAATCCTACTTGTATTGGTACAGACTGAAGCTTGCTTTTATGCGTTGGCTGTTCAACGACATATACAATGCTCTTACTTTTTATTTGCTGTCAAGTGCATCTGTATACAATTCATAGTGAATGTTTTTTGTAAATAGCGTTAACTGGGATAATTAGCAGAGAAACAGTAATGACCAAACTATTCTTCTAATCCTGTTAATTTCATAGTTACCTATCCTGGCAGGGTAACTCTAATGCTAAAGTTTTCTTTAACACTAGTAATGACTTAAAGAAAAATAGCCAGAATATCAGATTGTTATTAAATAGTTATTCTTATTAAACTCTTGAGGCATTGCTTCCCAAACAAGGGTTGAGGATTCATGATTTGCATTTTTACAATGGATAAACAATTTGTTCTGTTGCGGATACGCAGTCATTACACTATTAAGCCAAAAACCTCATGGATGCATATTCAGAACGTTTTTCAGCCTGTACTTGCAGCAGGATCACACCTTTCTCACTAACAAGAGCTGCAAATACTTTGTGACAGATTCTTTGTTAGCTAGCTATCATCGAACCCTGAAAAATACAGTCTTCTGTCAATTATTAAAAAAACCACCACAAATTATAATGAAAACAAAATTACTAGCAATTATCATTTGAATGTCCATCTTAATCCATTTCAGATTTACTGTTACTCTGAGGTTTTACACCTTGCTATTTTTCCCTCCTACCTTACCACACAATTATAAGCTACTGTGGTCATTTAAAGTATTCCTTTTATAATCATTGTCATTATAATACCAGCAATCTACATTGCTGAGCATTCTGCGTAGTGTCCTTACTGAGGCACACACTATACTAAATGCATTTTAAAATTTGCAGTTTGAAACCTGACAGAAAAAACGTTGAATAGACATGTGGGATCAATTATGCGAAATAAAGCGTACAGCTTAGAAGTACCATAGCAGAGCTCACACTTTCTTTTTAACTTGCTAATGTGTCTGACCCCTTTGTACAAAAGCACTTTAATCAACTTTCACATTTGGGTTTTTTTTTTAACAGTCTGTTACATAGTAAAGCTAAATGTTTAGCAATCAATTTTACACATCAAGTTGATATGTTGCAGGACTGAGGGTCATTTGAGCTTACAGCTACAGCTGAAAGAGTTTGGGAAGACACACAGGGAGCAAACTAGATTTTCCCTTTTAAACTTGCAAGCAAAAGGATAGCTTATTAACCCAACAGAGAGCCTCTCCAACCTTTCTGAAGCTCATAGTAAAAGCACTGACAACTGTTCTTTTGGGCCTCAAGAGCGTTTGCTTTATGCCTTTAAGCTTCCTCTGTGCATACATACAGTGCCAATAAGAAATGTCACAATCAAGTGATCATATTAGATAAATTTGATTCTGATTGCATGGCCTAATCCAGCGCTGAAATGATAACCTAAATCTGGACCTGGCTAGTGATGTCTGGTATGAGATATGGGTCAGTGAACATAAGTGCTCTATTTGTAATCATAAAAAGAGAGATAATGCATAGGATGCTAAACTATTGCTTTGCCTCTCCTTCATCTTAGGGGGAAATTGATGGTCCATATTCTCCATAAGGATAGGGAGAGGATGTGGCTGATTAAGAATCAGGGGGTTGCTCTGACTATGCATTTTTTAAAGAGAATCCTCTCTTACCACTATTCTCAGGAGAATGTGAGTAGTAAGGGTGGATTCCCCATTGTTAAACTAAGGTATTGCTTTTAGGGGAGGGAGGTCATCTTTCCTTTATTGATCAAAACCACCACCCAACTCATTCCAAGTTCTTAGGCAGCCCAGCATGGTTTCTCAGACAACTCCATCTGCTCTTCTTAGGGTTTATACACAGGCCAACTTGTCACCTTTTGGAGAATCTGCAGGATGTCATTTTCCGTGCAGACTCTCTTTGCTAGTTGCCTGCTAAACTAGGGTGAAGAATTGTAGTTTTGTAGCTTTCTCTGCCACAGTCTCTGACAGGGAGCAGGAAACCTCATTTTACAAGGGATTTACTTTTGCTGATATTAATCCCATAACCTCTAACTAGGCCAATCACACTTTCTGTTCAGGACCTTCTTGGTAACTCATTGTGTCTAGATAAAGAAAACCTAACAACAGAAAATGCCATTTCGCTGACATCCTTATTTTCCGAAAGGGGCTTAGTCATAGGTCAACAGTCAAACAGGAAATATAATTTAGAGGTTTGACATTTCTTCTTTACTGTAGTCTTCAAAAAGAGGATAACCAGAAATCTTCCAGAACTGTGCATAAAGTGGTGTGTGTAGTACACATACAGGACACAATACAGCATACTTTAGGTCCATCCCACATATTCACAGTTCCCCAGCACAAGAGCAGCAGAATTAGCAATGTCCGAACACCTCAGATTCTACCTAATGAACATGTCGGGATTAAAAAGAGGGAACTCTAGACAGATGTTAGCTCTGACCAAAAATCTTTCACTAAGTAAGGAAGTCCTGTAGCTGTACAAGTTAAATACTGAATAGTGGTTTCGGAAGAAAGACTTCAGGAATATTATTTCTTGCCATATTTTTGGGTGGTTCTTAACCTGAATTGGGTAGTTGTCTGAATTATTACAGGTGCATTGATCTGACTTCTTGAAGTTACTGAGGTTTTATGAGACTGCAATAAAGCTTTCTTTGCATTAACCAGCCAAGCACATAAACATTTTAATGAACTGTTTTTACATGGTTCATTGAGTAGCTCCTAGTCTCCTATAACACAAATCACTTCTCCATCACACAGCCCTCTCATACAGGCCTTTCTTCTCAGTGTACAAAACGCAAATTGAATAGCAGTCCTATGGAAATTCGGCAAATATTAAATCCAAGTCAGCATATCTCCCAACAGTAAAAATATTTAGCTGCTGTGTCATATAAAGAAAATCTCCAGCAATCACTAGCAATGAAATAGAACCATGTAGAAAGCAAGCTTCACTGTTACCACCAAGTAAACTGTGAGGGACCACTATAAAATAAGCCTCTTGGAGCTACTGCATTGCACCGCAAACGTCTCAGACAATGAACTACAGTGTTGCCATGGAGTACTGGGGAGCTAAATTGTCATTAATCATAGAACAGAGCATCTCCCAAACAGGTATTTATTTTATATTGACCTAAAGCTTGAAATAAATTATTGAAATCAACATCAGTGTAGACCAAATCTCTTTGGAATAATTAAATTACGTTAATGAGAAGCATTTCGGTGTATTCTAGTCAACCTTTAAAAAGCATCATGAAAAGCATAAAATATTTATTGTTATGTTTTCAAATAGACTTTATGACACATTATGTATTTTTGAGATTAAAGATTAGTTCTAACACATGATTTAATAATGAATGCAAATTATAAATGAATATTTAACAAACCATATCACGTTTTATGTCTTAACATATCCTTTGCCATTACTGTGACTGAATGAGAAATAGCTCTGTGATGTATTGTCCTGCTGCCTAGGGCCCCGGCGTTTTCACCTTGATATGGCCTTTAAAATAAATTAATTTGTTAATGTTTAAGAACTCGGTGTAAGAGTTGACATAAAACATTTATAAGTCTGTTTATGACTGAATGAGCCATGCACTAATCAGATAATATTTATTTTAAAAATAATTTATTTGGCCAATTGTTCTATGAAAATAAGATTTGGAAATGTTTATTTCCAAATTGAGTTTAGGATTAAGTGGTACTAATGGTACCATAAAGATGTTATATAGTGTTAATATAACCTGAGTATTAAAAACATAATGAATTTGCTATTTATGAACCATTAAGTTTTACCTCAACCCTAGAATAAACTTCCTATCATTGCAAACCTATTAATAACTTTCCTGTCTTTTTCCCTCCTCTTTATACTTATTCCCTTATTTGCTTTCCTCTGCATAGTCACAGAGTCATAATTTTGATATTTATAGGATGAATTAAAATGTCTTTAAAAAGCAGTATTTTATTCTGGACAATACTTTTAGTATTGTTTGCTTAAGTGACAATAAAGACTACTACCACAGAAAGAGAAATAATATTTTTGTTTAGTTTTCTTTATTAGTCTTAATTATAGATATATTCCTATTAAATTTGTTCTGATGTTGAAGATTAAAAAAAAGGCAAATAAATAGGGGCTTCTCAGCTTCATAATTTTGTAAGTTTTAAGTGGCTTAATTCAGGCCTCCTGTAAGAGATTAGACTACATGCAACTTAAACCAAAGTATGGCCATTACATTGGGTGGGAGCTTCACTAAATTCTCCAGCAAGTTTTAGTGATTCAAATAATAAATCTCACATCTGCCACTGTTCAGCTGAGCTGACTACATAGATCACTGTCCTAATTTAACTGGCTAGGAGCGAGACTTACGGTAAGTTATATCAAAAACTTGACTTGCAGTGTTTTATATTTATATAAGATTCTAAATATTTAAAGATCAATAAAAAAAAGGAGGAAAAAATATGATAAAAATCCTACTCTGATAGTCCTTTCAGCTCAGTATTTCCACACCACTTATGACCCAGATTAAAGTGTTTAAAAGAAGAGAGCATCAGATGAGGAAAAACAGAACAATAAAAAAATATTAAGAATGTAAAGAAGAGGATGGGCCAAGGAAGGCTGATTCAAAAGGACACTATGACTAAAGGGCAGTATGAAACAGTGAAGTGATTATCTCTAGCGGAGGAAGAAATCAGGGGTAGAAATTAAAAATTTGTTTGTTAACCAGAAATAGAATTCTAACAACAGCAATTCCTTACCTATTTTCTCCTAATGTCTGCCTTGTCTGTCTGTAGTGCTCTATCACACTGAAGTTTGTGTGATCATTTATTTTCAGATTTTTTACATAGTTTCTCACATTTCTTGCAGTTATCTCATTATTTTTGCCATTATTTTCTTCACATTTCAGTCTCCAGTGATGCCTCATTGCTGTTCTCTTGTGTTTACTTTGAACAATTTCTGAGGTAAGCTATGCTACCTTGCAAGACTTATCGCATGATCAGTTTGGGGATCACTCCTATTTAGGCTGTCTCAGTTTGGAATTTTTTTATCTGCTGCTTCCTATATCTTGGAGAAAGCTGCAGCCATCATCAATTCCCCTTTATTTCACAGCTACTGAAAGAGATCTAAGAGTATTCAGTACTTCATCATAGACTGAAAATACAGTTTCTGCTTAACAGATTTTGAAAGACTTTATTTTAAATCGTTAATGTCCTTTAAGAACATCTAGTAACTTGGTTCAGACTTCATAATTATCGGCATGAAAAAGCAAAAGCAAGCAAATCCCTGTAGGATCAAGTACTAGCTGTCCACTGAGCTGTTTTCCACACCCTTTTTTATAACCAAGTTTTGTGATTATGCACTGACTGATCCCAAGCTAACCACGGTATGGTAAAGATAAAAGAAAAGGTGAGAAAGACAATTGTGTGAGGGTTATTCCATGTTTACCCTTGTTTTCAGTTCAAAAAGCTCCCATTCTCATGACATGCTGTAGTTCTCTGCTGATCTCTTCACAAGCAGACAAAAGTGAAAGCTGAATGCTAGATGACACACTAGTTTCACTCAGTAAAAAAGCATTTCTATTCTCCAGAGTATTATTCATGACACAGGATGCTTTTGTTCGAGACCTAAACCCAGAAGATAACAATCTTGTTTCTCTTTCCCACATTTTTTCTTTTCTATACTGCAACTCAAACTCCCCTCACACACTTTACACCAATGTCTTTTCCACTTATTGACTGAACAGTTAAAACAGGTGAGGTAAAACATCATACTTAAGAAAGGAAGAATTTAAAAAGCCAAGAAGCACATCAGACTAAAATGGGAGAACTAACATAACCTAGGTTTAACTGTCCATGTTCTCAAAGTGTTAGCATGTTATATTAAGTGATGCACTTTTCAAGTCTGATTAAGGGGGTGGGGGGTGTATGTTGTTCTTTGTTTGGTGGCTTTGTGTTTTTTTTCTTTTTGTGTTTTATTTTTTATTCTTCTCATTATTTATTTATTTGGTTTTGTTGTTGTTTTGTTTTCAATCATGTTAGCTTTGCTCTACAGACAACAGCCTCCTAAATTCCACAGAAAGATCTCCAGAGGAGATACATGGATTTGCCTGCACTGCCACCATGTATTCCTCAAAATTCTTAACAGGCAATAAACCACCACTGAATACCCTAATATTCATTTTGGGCTTCATTCAATGCCTACTAAAGCCAACCAAAACAATTTCATAGATTTTGGTAATCTTTTACATGTGGCTCGCAGGCAGCCAATAAGCATAAATCAGATAAGCAGTTTCATAAGTTCTTCTCTCGCAGCTCTCTTAATCTCTCTTTAAAAGCCACATGGTAGGTACAGCCTAATATGTTAGATAAGAAGTGTTAAAGTATTATGCACCACTGTAAAATAATAAAGCCAAGATCATGAAAATCACTTCACCTGTGACAACATAAAATTTGAGTCAAGGTTCACCCTATCATTACAACATTACATTTGCATTCATATTACACCCATTGTGCCACACACATCTAGTTACAGTCCCTACTCTGAAAAGCAGCACTTACATTTATGGCCAGAGAAAAAGAAAGAAGCAAAACTTAGATATGTGACAAAGCATTATTTAAACTGGTGAGGAAGGAAATAATGGACAGTAATCAAACAGCTGCTTGCAAAAGCAACAACCCTTTCATCATTACTACCTGAAAACTTAGGAATGAAGAAAACTATAACAATTCCTGCCTGAAGTATAGACAAAGAAGATAACCCTCCCATAGGAGCACAGCATGATAAGTAGCCACAGGGAGAATCACTGTGATCAGTCAGAAAGGCAGGAGAGTTATTAGCTTAGCCCTGAACCTCCTACTTAATGTGGGGCCAGTGGTGATAGTTAACAGACCCTGGCTAAGGTGACAAGCTTTGGACCTGCTTGAGGAAATCCAATTGAGAAGCAGCCATGAGGAACAACAAGCAAGAAACAGATGTTCCAGCTACCAGGATGTGCACACATTTAACCTGAATATGTAGAAAAAATATTATTTTCTATAGATAGTGATTTCATCTCCTTCTGCAGCACTGCTACTGTCAGATCTCATTATCCACAGCTAAAGTGCTTCCTTCACATTTTGGAATGGATCTTAAATCCAAGCAGAACTGTTTGAGTGATAGCTACTGAATAAAGATTTCAAGATATCAAAGACTGATATTCTGAGGATAATCTTAGTATCCGAGCAAAACAAGATTAAACTCATGGGAATACAAAAAATTAAATTTCAACACAGAGTTAAAATAATTACTATTACCCATTTAACCCAGCATACACCATGAAGAAAGCTAGCTTTCTTTCAGCTGTCAATTCATATTTAGCAACTAGTGTTGATGACATGTACTTCTATCAATAAATATCTAGACCACTTCCAAAAAGGGACAGGAACATGTTTATGAAAAGGAGCTAATTACACTCGAAGGCAATTACGCCAAATAAAACAAACAAAACGTCAAAGTCTTAAGCTAGTCTTTTGTGCATCTCTGACTTTCATAGCATATAAAGGAGAGTACAAAAGGCCTATGGGATGTTAATATCATGTATACAATATATACTCTGGTGTACATTTTTCTTTGCAGTTCTGTAAGTCTTATTAACATTCATGAAAACTATGTATGCACCTCAGGAGGAGAAAATGTCCCGCTATGTTGATTTGTACAAGAAATTTACTATTCTCAACACACCAAATGTCTGTTCCAGATTTCAAACACATCCTATTTTAGGGACGTAAAACATCCCTAAATAGTTACTGCTAAATTTGTTTATGCTTCTACATTAAAAACTAAAATAAATACATATAGGAGAAACCAGTACCATTGACTCTGATTGCAAAAGCCTGTCTCTGAACATGTAAGGAAGACTGAAGTCTCTTTAAACCAACATTTTCTTCTATGCCTTTCTTAATTTCTAAGCCTGTATACCTTCAGGGAATAATAGTAAGTTAAAATTAAGAGGTTGAAAGAGTAGTTTATGTATTGAAAATAAGTTAAAGCAATATGACTTTGTTCTCTTTTGCTGCCATTTCCAAAGCAAATAATCTCAGTAATTTCCGAGGTAATAATAAAATAAGAAGTCCATGGCTAAAGATTCCCCCCCCCATCACTTCTAATTAAGGTAGAGTATGATAAATTACTGGGATATTTAACTCAAAACAAAATCAAGGATGTTTTCTATTGCCTTTCTCCATTTAAGTAATATCATAGCAGAGGGAAAAAAAAGGGTATTAGTACATAAAATGAAATTCTTCACTATCTAGTCAAAAAGTTGTCAATTTAGAATAATATATAAACTCCACAGGGAGATACGAAGCCTTTCTTCATTCTTAATATTTTTGAGTTCTAAGTTCCAAAAATTTTGATGTTAATGGTAGCTGGTTTTCCGAATTATAAGTACTTTGGGTTGACATGGGGATACAGAAATTTGTTAAACATAACTTTGTAGTATAGTGTTTCTTATGAACCCAAAGAGAATTTTTTTTTAAATATGCCTTCAACTTGTTTTAAAAAACAATAATTTGGGGACCATCTGGAGAAAAATTAGCTTCTATTTCAGAGAAACTCAATGGTCAAAAGACCAGGAATTCACCTCTCTCTTCATATATACTTAAATATTCCCTTTCAGACACTTAAAGAAGCTACAAGCTTCTCCCAGCTGAACAATAGTACAACTTCCCTAAAAAAAACAGATTTTTTAAAAATTATATGTTAAAGTATCTGCTTCATTTGCATGTAGTATGCAATTCAGTTTATTCTCTTCTCTTGTTTCTGCTACCATTCCCTTGAAAAGGTTATCTTTCTGAGCACAGGTTTTGTTCAAATAACTGTCCATTTTATACATGTAAACAGCTGTAAGTCCCAAACCTCAAGAAACAAAACAATATTCTAAAGCAGAGTGTAAAAAAAAATAGTGATCTTTGAAATCTAAGTAAACTGCCAAAATAAAGTAAAATCTGTAAAAATGTATATGCCACTTTATACAGCTAAGTATCATTTTCATTACCTTTATGTAATACATCTTTACATTTCAAGTAAACTATTGCACGCTAGAATGACTAAAATAAAGCTAGTGTGTGGCAGCAAAGATGCCAAATGCTGAGTTTCTTGGCAAGTCCAACAGTTTAAATAACATTATGCTAAGGAATAGGTGTGCCTACAGGAAATCTAGATAGATATTGGGGTTTCACCACAGAAGCAGACTATGGCTGTTGTATACTATGTATTTCCTCCATTAACAGGCTGAGAAACCAAAGCTAAAGAGAACTACCAAGTACGGTTCCACCACAAATGGACCTCAAAATTGTCGGAGACTGCTTAAGCACTAATCAAAGCACAGATCTGGTTTTCATGTGTCCCGGTGATTGGTTTTACACAGCTATCAGATAACTTGCAAGTTACTTTCACAAAGTTTCTTCATTAACTGAAAGGGCTGACATTATAACAGATGCTTCAGTATCTATCAGACTGCTATGCTCTGCTCCCCGTGTCGTTTCCATGTTTTTTCTGGTTCTATGTATTGCACTAGACTTGGACTACAGAAATGTAGTTTTTTCTTCACAATTCCTTGAAAAGTTATTTCCTAGTTATCTATCACTTATTCTTTGGGTGTAGCTTATCTGGCTTCTAAATTTCTGATAGACTTTCTTGGTTCCTATTTCAGTGCTTCTAGCAGAAGACTCAGTAAAAATCAGATGATTAGGGTCTAACAAATAATCAGTCAAGTGAAATCTTAAGTGCCTCCAGCAGAGTCTAAACAATATCTTTCATGAAAGATACTAAAAGATAGTTATGCAATGCTTTATCTGTTAATAAGGCAAATACAAGTCACACAGCACACACAGGACACCAGAATCATCTTAAATGTAGGCCAAGTTGTAAAAGAATCCTTTCTGAGGAAGTGAAGGGTAAAAAAATCCTTAACTCATGCGTGTATTAAAAATAAATAAATAAACAACTCAAAGTACAATCACTTTCATTGTAAAGATACAGGCTAAGATACCCTTAAAGACTGAGGACCACTCCACCTCACCCTGATGAGCTACAGTTAATGACTTATAGTGATGTTAATATTATTTGGCATTAGAGAAGAAATGTCACAGCTCAGGATGAAAAGCGCAACACAAAAACCCCAATACATAGGTGCCAACATCTCTGCTGTCTCTAACAGAAATCTAACTGAAGTTGTATGTAAAGGAATCAAGGAGAAAACATTCAGCTGTCCCAAATCTCCTTCTTTCGTGTGCTTTGCTTAGATTTCTACTGTCATTTGTTGTGCAATCAGGGTAAAATGCCTTTGTTTTCAGCTCCACTCGAAGAATAATTTCCTGATCTAATCCTGTTTATTACCATTTTTGACCCTAAAAGGTATCCTAGCAACATTAATGACCCAAACATAAATTCTTAAAAAGGCAATATGTCAGTTTACTGATGCAGATTCCTTTTTGCTCCCAAATAATCACACCGAAAATCCTCCTAAAAGATAAATGAGATTCTCACCCACAGAACCTCCTTCCCTCAAATCAGTCATAGTGCAAGATCAAGGCAGCATAGCTAACTTTGGAAATTTATACAATTAAACCTAAGTGTCCTCCTTTTGCATCAGAAAAGGAGGATGGCTATATTTTTACCAAAAATAAGTAGTATAAGTAAGGATGACCCCTCAATATAAGCCTTTCTTAACGATGATCTGTTGCTTTGATATCTTTGGTCATCATGTGCTTTATGGAGCATAGTTTAAATAGAAACAACAGAAATAAATTTCAAAACAAAATCTATATCTGAAATGCTGATGCCTGTTTGTCACAAACGATTGGTGTATTTAAAGTACAAAGTTGACTGACACATGCTTGAACTTAATGATGGTAATTACAAAGAATAACAACTCCAAACCACATCTGTTCAATGTAACAATCTTGTTGTACTATGCAGATTACATTGAGAGCTGTCAGAAATGCCAATTTTACCACAAATCATGCATAAGCACATTTGTAAGACAAGAAACAGATTAATAAGCATCAACACTTTTCTGTAAACACTTGTTGAAGAGAATAAAAGCTGTTAGCACCAAAGGAAATGATACAACAGTGGATGCTTTCTCTATCAAGCCTGAAATAAGAAATCACAGGAAGGACAAAAGTGCAGGCTGGATTCCCAAAGAACAAGTCCCCCTGTAGCAGATTAAGATGTGGAAAACTCAAACCACCACGCTTCATGTGAACAATATATAATCACGTTTTCTCTTTCCTTTTGATTGGTTCTCACTTAAAAATCTTCATTTTGCACAGTACTACATAATATACAAGCAGGACATTTTTAAATTTTACTGCATTAAAACATCTAAAATATTGCACAAAAAAAGAAAGCTTAATTCTAAGTTGAGTAAGTAAGCACAGGTATAGCTTTTTGGGTGTTACTTGTCCACTATATTATTTCAACATTCTGAAAGAAGATATACTTTCAGTATGGCTAGCTGTTTGGTCTTGTTTGTTTTGTTGTGCTGTTGTTGTGGTTTTTTAATTGCATAACATACAAATTAAGATTGAAGCTAAAACCACTAAATGAAGAAAACTGAAATAAATACATCATAAACCTATGAATTTTTTTGTCATATCATAATTGAAGGTGCCTTTACCCAAAAGCTTTTTAAGATTCAGGGTCGTGTTTTTTCTATAGCAAAGGATCATGGAATTATAGGCAAGCAGTCATATGATCTCAGACAAGTCATTAATGTAACATGACTTTGTTTGCTTTTGTATGACAGAAGACATTACAAGATAGAGCTGACATGCAATATAATTGTAGAATAAATAAATACCATGATTTTAAACCAAGAAAAGGTTCTTAGATATGTTCCTCTATAATGTACATTTTAAAATGGAAAAAAAAAAGATTTTTAAAAAAATAAGTATCTTTGAGAAGCAGTTTTCCACTAATGCAACTTAGTTGATTCTGAATGAACATAGCAACTGCACACGTACATATAATAGAAATTTAACAAGTCTTCTTTTTGGTTGTGTTCATTTTCCCAGATCATCTAAACTTATTCTTGTTCAGAGACTACCACAGCAGATAAACTGCACACTACATAGCGGATCACTTAGACATCCTGCAGATTTAGCAAGACACGAGACCTGTGTGCATCACTTGCTTTTAAGTCTAGCTTTATTTTGTCGGAGTTTGATAATTTTTTTTTTTTTTTTAAATATTTATTGATAATGTCAATTCAGCTGCTTTGGGCATTTAAAGCATACAGAGAATCCGACGGTGATTTAACATCACACCCAAAGACTTCATAAAAATACTATCTACCAGCTAAATATTATAATCTAAATAATGTCCAGAAAGAGTAGTACAATTATTTTCATGCGCTAGGCTTATTCAGTTTCCAAAGAAATTAACAAATTATTTTTGTAACTAATAGAAAGATCTGACAGAACATTAGTTTTTATATCCTGCAAGCCATTTCATTACTTGACAATCCTCCTCAAATCCATGAGGTTACATAGAAAGTTTGGATCATAGACTGATAGAATACCAGTTTGGAAGTGACCTCAAGGAATATCTGGTGCAACTTTTTTCAGCAAAAGCCACGATCCAGCCCTTTTTTTGTATAAAATCCACATACCTCTGGTCTTCTGTTAAATTTGCATGATTCCTATCAAGCTACATGGCTGTGTGTCTGATCAGACTGGAGAACATATCTCCCAATAAGGAAATCAGCAAATAAATTACCAAGCTGAACTTCTGAATCTTGCATTGAAAATGTCTACAAAATCTATCAAATGTAACAACAAAAATGGCAAGCTACCAGGATCTTAAAACACATAGCAGCATTACTTCTATCAAGCCATTAGCAAAAAAATTAATAATCAGTAATTATTTATTGCAACTGTCAAGCAGAACCAGTGATACCACCTCACCAGCAGGTTTGCAAACTGTGTCGCTGTGAGAGCCAGAGTTGAAAGTTGTTGACTAAGGAGCCCACCTGCCCATTAAAATCATTATTTAACCCCCTCTTCAGGGTATAGCACAGCACGCTTCCTAGTGCAGTAGGAAAGGATTCTCTAATGTAATATTCTTCATCACAACAAATATGTAAGCCTAAACAAATTTTCCCAGAAACAGCTGCTTCTATGGTATCTTGGCATTTGAGTAAATGATTTGCAGAAATTCCACAGGGAAGGAGGTACTTTAAAGGCTGCCAGGGAGTGTGATAGGGCTAGAAGAAGAGTGAAGAGGCACAGCTGTGACAGCTGAAAGCAGGATAAGCTGCCACTGATCTGTTTCTATGCTTATCACAACACCCATTAATCAATTCCAATCACAGCAGGCCCACCAACTATACTCCACCTTGCAAAAACTAACTACTCAGCCTTGTAATACTTCTGAAAAATTGGTCATCTGAAAAAATGTCAGGACAATAACAAACAAACCTCTATTATATTTGCATTTTAAAAAATAAGATAATCAAGCAACAGTTAAAATATCCACAGGTCTTTATTCCCAAAACTGTTCAAGATTTCAATTCATTTTTTTATGTTTAATTTCAAATGAAGAAAGCATTTCCCTACTGCTTTCTCTAAGTTGTGTCATAGATGCTAATTTTAGTGAACTTCAGGTCTACAGTAGACATAGCTTGCATCTTCAAGACAACCTAGAATATAAATAGTTTTTGCCCTATTATTTAAAAAGTCTCTTCAAATACAATTCTTATTGAGTGAAAAAATTAAAACTAGGACTACATTGACAGAATATACAAACACACAAAATGTACCAAATTGCACTAACTGAAACACAATTAAATGTGTTCTAGTTGATGTTAGATTTCCCATTATATGTAAAGTTTGTTTTAATAAGTGTACTTCCCATTAACATTAAAGCTACCACAAATTTGAGTTTATTCTGGCTAAGGGCTGAATGGACACCACTGACCACTATTTGTATACATCACCACTTCCTCCAGATGTGCAAATTCTGCATGTTTTGAAGGAGTAGTCTAATTTGTTCAGTACACAAGTTGGCAGTAATATTTGTTCACTAGAACAGCAGAATAAGCAGATCTGTAATTTGTTTGCTTGTTCACTAGTTTTCAAGTCATAATACAATTTACAATTACTACTTCCGTTGGCCACAGGTCTGTTCACACCCAAGCAAAGTTGCACTTTCAGAGAATGTAACATCAACAAATTAAAAGCAGAACAAAGAAAAATATTTGCATGCACTACGGGTTGCACAAGATGTTAGAGGATAACATAGGAACACCTTTCTATAGATTTTAGAAGGCAAAGCTGACAGACATCTTTTGGAACAAGGAGTGGAGTTATCTGAATTTCTGGCCCTCAGTGCTCTCTGTTACATAGCATTCAGGACGGTGTTGACAGGCCAGAAGCTTTAAGCTCAACTAGGCATCAAAGAAAGCACTCAATCAGAAGCCTGACTACTTAAAGCTACCACTTGGAAGGATTAAGTGCACTTTGTCTATCTCTTCGCAATGTCATTGTACAGCTTGAAAGGTTTTCAGAATAAGCAAATAGATTTAGGAGCCAGAGTCCCTTTACTATCTAGTGGTACCTGTGCATCCGAAGAACACAGCAGGTTTTTGAAAATCTCACAGTATAATATACCACTTCAACAGCTTTCTTACTTATGCAGCTATCATATCATTGAAGCATTGTATATAACCTTTCTAAAAAAGCTGTGTATTTTAATAGTGGTATGCATTTACAATACCTTGATGCCTGTTTTGACATGGGTGTTTTCTAAAGACCACACATACAATTTACAGGGCTTCAAAGCCTACAAAGCTGTCATTTACATAGCATCAACAGTTTTCTAGTTGATATACAAGCAAAACAAAGGGTCTGGCATAATTACTGCACAACAGCACAGAAGATCAAAACAGCAAAAATTAAACTTTTTTTTTTTTAATTAAAGCAGTTACCATTGGCAAGTAATTTGCTTCACTTTTGAAGTCTTCCTTTATTTATAAGAGGATGATGGCAGCCATCTCACTGTCAAGAGGGGTCTTTCATGCTAATCCTTAATCTTAAAACTCTTTTTATTCCCAGGACAAAATTCTGAAAGATCCTATATACCATTCCTGTAATACACACTATCTTATAATAGCACATGAGCTACTTGGATACTTAGTAAAATTATTTTGACAAATTGTGCACTGGCATTGCAGAACAGACAGAGTAAACTTGCTGGGGAAATTCTGAATTTAGAATCAGACCACGTAAGTGACAGGGTTTTTTTAACTACTTCTCTAATTCTATGAAAAACTTTGTAAGTACAACACAACTGCTATTCATTTCAACATGCATTACCTTTCTAACTTTCGTCATCATCATCATAATGGAGATATAAGGATTCTTTTTTTTTTTTCTTGACCTCCCTTCAAAATGGGTACAACTCACTCTTTTTTTAGATGGCATTTCTAGGAGCAATACATAATGTAGAAATACCACCTGCATAATAGAAAGGAATTTTGTTTCTCAGGCCCTGCTATCATTTCCAAATTAATTTTTTTCCCCTTACTTGTTTTCAGCTCTAAGATCTTAGGGACCAAGATTTCCTCTGCATTTGGAAAATGCCTTCCAAATAGCGAGCATTTATGCAATCTAAACAATTACAATTACCTTTACCTAAGCAACCTCCTGATACAGACTTTGCAGTACTAAGCTAATGAAGTTTCACTCTCTTCAAACTACTTTTACAATCTGGCTTTGCATTTACACTAAAAGCGATATGTCACCATATGTCTCATTTAAAAATACACAAGAAAAACTAAAGAGAAAAAAAATTGCTTCCATTGGACAAAGCACAGGCTAAGGAACTACAGACAGGATCAACCTAGATGTCTGCATCTCATGAAGATGGAATATACCATCGTGCTCTGAATATTATGACATTTAAAAGTACAACAGTAAACGAATCAGATGTGTGCACACATACAAATGTGCTTACTCCTTATTTATAAAGAAAACATGCTAGCACAGAAATCTATTACATATCAGGTTTAGAAGAATCTAACAGGAATCTAATAACTTGCTCATAAGCCACTATTCTACACAATTGTGGCTTTTATTTACTCCTTTTGATCACACAGAGCATTGATAAGTTGTTGAAAGAAATGTACATGACTCCCAATTTATGCAAACAAATACACAAGTGTTACTATCAGAAAAAGTGACTGCAAAAATAAAATAATCTTATTCAACATAAGAGTCAACTTTGTGCATTCAGGTTTATACTTTCTGTTTTATAGAAATAGAAGTTGTACTAATACATCTTACTGTGACTGTACATCCCAGACAGAAATGGGAAAGGAAGCTGGTGCACTGCACTGCCTACTGAATGATTAAGTTTCTATTGAAGATGCCTGGCAGATGACTCCTTCCTTACAAAAGACATGGGAAATGAAGACACTTCATGACAGGGGAATTTCTTTTAAGCAGTAACCACCCTAACACTGTATAACTGTAAAAAGTATCAGCATGCTGCTAAATACATGGGTTCCACATTCTAACACTTAGCAAGACAGAGAAATATTTCAGTCACATTATATCTTTAACTTCAGAGAAGCTTCCCAATTTAACTTAAATGTACCAGCCACAAGAGCCTATTTTTCAGTTTAAATGCTTGTATGAAATGTTCAGTGTTTCAAAATACTGTGATGATTTTCAATACTCTATACAAAACAGATTTTTAGATACTGTTAACAATAAATTCTTTTAAGACTTTCTTCTTCTATGTTTATAATTTTGGTTTTCCCTGAAAGCTCCAGTTATTTGAGAAATCACAAAAAAAGCTAATTATTCTGTTTTGCACCTCTGCACTTCTGAATAACAGGTCACTGATGTCTTCACTTGTCTGTACAGAGAATGCTGGTAAATGCCCTTTCAGGACACAGCATCACTTGGTTAAAGCACGTAACAGAGAACAATCTTTATTCTCTAGACATCATAGCCTACCAATACAGTGTTGCCAGTGCAACATGTCATAAATGTGTTTTATGTATTGTATATCTTACTGAAGTCTCATCTTTCCTAGACCACTGCTGTAAACTAATAGCACAGAAAGACAGTGAAAGGGGCCATTAAACTGGCAGATTAAAAAGCAAGTTCCACTGGGGTTCTAGGTACTGTAAGAACAGCCACACATGTTCATCAGACATCAATATTAAAAACCAAAACTGCAGAGCTCAACTACTTGCATTGTTTCCAAGTTCAAGTAATAAAGTGTACTTCACCAATTCCTATATGTTGTCTACAGCTTATAGTAGATTTATATTTAAGTTCCTTTACAGTGTTATAACTGTATACATTCAAAGTGTGAACTAAGTTAATAGTTTAATTCTCAAGGCAACTTATACATAGGCTATTTCCTAAAGAATAAAAAAATACTACCTCAGTTAAGCAGATACTCCTGAAATTAGGCATCTATTTCTTCAATAACAGCTGTTCATAAAAATATAATTAGAACACTGGTTTGCTTTGCAACTGATAGAAACTGTCTTATCTATTTGAATACTTTCTCCCCTCTTCTATTGATTGAGAAATAGTTTCACACCTTTACAAAGCACACTGAGATCCAAACTGTAGATTTTCATGCAGTTCTCCAGCTACTGCAGGAGGAGATAGTTTTATGGTGACTCAGTAGCATCAGAAGTTGGAGAGTTCAAGCTGCAGCTACTATGATCAAAGTACATTAATACTCTACGATGACAAAGCCTCTGTTTAAATTATCATCCATCAAGAAATGTACTTATTCTAGCTTTGTAAAAAGAAACCAAAAAAGCAACTCCCCAACTATAAGTGAAGCACTTCAAAGATACATCAGGAGATTGATCCAAAACTGATCTTACTGATCTGTCTGCAAAACACATAATATTTAATATTGCTCAGTAGTTGAAACAAGGATTTTTGTAATTATTTTTTTTTTTTGTAAGATATAAGACTGCTCTATTACTGCTGCTTTCATTTCAAATCCCCTCATAAGTTTCGTTAGACCCTTTAATCCATTGCAATGCCACCAAAATGCAGACAAATCATTTCTGGAAAACCCAGATGCTACCAAGACACAATTAATAAAATAGTTTCTAAACCTGTGGTCTTGAGTTTTTCTAAGCACAACAGTTCATAAATTGGACTGCTTCCTGCCCCTTTTTATGCTTTAGTTGGAGGGGTAGGATTGTGACTAAATACAGATTGCTCATTAACAACGAATCTAAAAAAACCCAAACAAACAAACAAAACCAAAAAACAAAGCAAACTAACAAAAACACAAACACAAAAACACTTCTTTTTTTTTCATTTCTTCACTATTTGATTTACAACCTCACTTCACAGGAAGAATAGCCAAGACTAGATAAAGGCAAGTATACTTTACCTGAGATGATCTTAGATATTTGGATACAGCTGGAAATTATGATGCAAGGCCTGCTAATAAACACCTGATCTTATCTTAAACAAGGAATTAAAATGGTACTAAATAAATTGAGTTTCTCTGAAGACACTGACAGGTTCTCCTAATACTTCTCTTAATCAGTGCAAATATACATCTTAATAAACCTCAGTTTCACAATCAGAACACACGTACAACAACTTCTATTCCAAAGTCAGCCTGCTTAAAACAAAAAACTGTAAGCTATTTCTTATCTACCTGTTACAACAGGAAGCACCCGAATTTCCAAGTTCCAGTCTGAATCTCATCTTTGACCCAGTTATTGAAGTGTAATTTGCACAAGCAAAATTACATACCATTGAGGAAAAAAAAAAAGCATCTTTAATACAGTGACAATGCTAAATTAACAATGGGGAAAATAAGTGTAGGATAGTACATATTCTTGCATGCAACTTTATTGTTACAACTGTACTACAGGTGTCATATGATTATTTAAGGGAATATATAATATAAAAGTTATTCTATAAACTAGAAAATTCCCCAAACATATTTTTCTATAGAAACTGTTTTTTTGGTTTTGTTTGGTTTGGGTTTTTTTACAAATATGGTATTAGTGTGAACTTTTAGGTGGAGATGAGAGTCCTTTTATGCCTTGTTAGGTGATGCTGCCTAAAAAGCTCTTAACTGGTACATCCTTGTGAAACACTTCCATCTAGTGGCTGCAGTAAGAATACTATGCACTGCTAAAGTAAATTGTCATGGGGAGTACAAACAACTGATAAAACCTTTTAGGAAGCAGTCCTCTAACAAATGGCGCAATATTTGACCAAGTCTTTAGACCATCTTACCAGAGAGGAAATACATAAATAAATAGTCACATCAAATATTCATCTTCTTGAATCTACTCTTTTCAGGAAGTACACAGTATAGCCAGAAGAACTTTTCTAAAATAAAAGCAAAAATTCGAACTATAGAAGTCTAGAAATTTTTGTTACCATCCATCTTTTTCTGAGAATACCATTCAGGGACTGGGCTGGTAAGTGGCAGAATTAAAAGTTAACAGAATCACAAAAGAAGTGTTAATAAGTGACAAATGGATAAAGAATTACTCAACCAGCCCTTGCAATGAGAGATTTTATTTAATTTTATGGTAGAACTAAGCAGGGAAGTATCCCAGCTATGTCCGGAAATAGTCATGGAACGTGGTAGGATAAGTGTTACTGCAGTGGCACATAGTCTTAGAGAGATATCAGACTTACAGTTGATAGGTAGCTTATGGTCTAGACAGGGCACAACAGGTCCCCAGAACCAGGGGTGAGGAGGAAACACGCAGTTAAAATAAAAAGCAGTAGACTCAGATAGAAAACTGGAAAAGGATTCACATGAATAAGTTCACATATTCTAAGTGAAAATTCTAAATATCTAAAAACTCCATACCGAGGCCTGAACAAATCCTTAGAAGGCAGCAAAATACATTGACACCGCTAATGTTCATACGAAGGTATAAGTATCACCACAGCAAAGATGCACAGCACATTAACCATCCTATTTCAAGAGAAAAAAAGTACTAAAAAAAAAATATTAAAAAATTATTGTTCAGCTTTTAGGAAATAAATTTTACTTGGTATCTATGATTTGTCCTTGCACCATTACTGTTTTGCAACTGTGCCTTCTATGCTTATACACGTACACATATATCCAGCTGGCTACACGTACCCCTTCATGTTTGAGTGCAAGATTTTGTACAAACACATCAACATGTAATGTAGCTTCTCATTTCTCCAAGATAAACAATCTCTTTATCAATACCATCGTGTACACACTAGGGGGAGAGGTAGAAATGTGCTAATGCAATGTAATTTTCTACTATAGATAATTAATACAAATATAATCTTAAGATAAATCAGTAAAAAAGGGTTTTATACCAATATGTAATACAAATAGTTAAGCTGAGAGACCAAAAATAGTGTTGTACCAATGAAAACACTCTTGAACTTCTGCTTTGATATTTATATCACTACAAATGATATTTGAAGAAATCCACAGACTTTTAAATATTTTAAATAACAAAGCGTCATGGTTGATTTGTTTAGTTTTTTAAACTTTGAAGTTTGTATCCGTGCTATACATACCTACATAAGATAAAACTAAACTATTCAGACAATAGCAGATACCAGTGTAAGTGAAATACTTAAGCTACCAGAGTTGTGTGAAGCTTGATCAAGTAATGCTTGCAAATAGGCTGAAGAAACCTGCATGAAACACAGAGTTTAACTCCATATGAATATGGAGATGGGGGTTGTTTTTGTTGGTTTAGGGTTTTTTGGGGGGTGGTAGTTTTTTGTTTGTTTTGGTTTGGTTTTTAGTTTGTTTTGTTTTGTGGTTGTTTTGGTTTGGGGGTTTTTGGTTTGGTTTGTTCTTTTTGTTTGTTTAGTTTGGTTCTGTGGGTTTCATTTGTTTGGTTGTTGTTGGTTGGGGTTTTTTTTTTACTTACAGATGACTACTACGAGTTTCTCAGATACCTCCTTTTCCTCAACTCTTTATAAATCTGATTAAAATTTACTTACTTCAATTAATAAATTAACTTGGACTGAAAAATACCCGAAACATTTTTTTTGTTGATGTCTGTGGTGCTCACTGTTGATGACATGTTAGCTCATGAGACCTTTCTCAGTTTTGTCCTGTTTTCACTGCAACAATCAAATTATATGAATATTGATTAGATTATATACACCACCTCCTGTTCCAGAAAGCAATGCTATCATGAACACAAACATACAAAGACAACAAGAACAAACAAAAAAAGTCAGGAAAAAAATTCTAGAGTAATCAAATCTTGCAATATATACTAATTATAAGTCCTAAAAAGAATAGAAAACAAAGAAAAGATTGCACTGTATTAAAAAAAAAAAAAGATAAATATCAGGACTTAAAAAAAAAAAAAAAAGAGGCAAACAGCCTTTTCTGGGGAAAAGAAAAAGCTAGGAAGCTGCCAAAAGATAGGAAGGGAACCAAAATTCTGTCTTAAAATAATAATATAAAAAAAATCCCAAACTAAGGACCCACCTTACCAGGAAATCAGAAAAGTTGAAAAACATACAAAAGCAACAAGACTCTTCTAATCACAGTGTGTTAGAGTATATAAAGAACAAGAAAAATTTTGTGTCCAAAAATAGTTTATACTTGCAGAGGTGAGTCAGATGTAGTCTCTTCTTCTGCCTGCAGATGCCAATACTGGATCAAATTAAAATCTAAACTTCAGCTTGTTGCTCTTCCTCCAGAGTAGTCTCATGAGTGCTAAAAGTGTTTACTTATCCTTAAGTTTCTAGCAGCAGCTCATGTTCTTTTAAAACCATAGCTTTTACATAGCGTAGCTAGAATGCGCTTTTCAAAAAAACAAGTGTATTTACCTAACAGCTCTCAATAAAGATGGGCTAACATTGTTTGAAGGATTCTCAAGTAATCCAGTGTTTGTATTCTGAACATATTTCCTCCCAGGACTGTTATCTTTGCCTGCAATAAAGATGGTTCTTAATCCTGCCTAGGGATAAAAGTGAACAGTTTAGTGCCTAATGACTGTTAGTTTGACCCCCCCCTGGCTTTACCATCAATTTACATTAGATTTTTGTGCATCAGTTTACTCATATATTAGTGCCAGATGATGTTAAAATGGGTAATTTTAATCTTATTTTCCCAATATTAAACAAATCAAACCAGAAGCTGATTTGTAAAAAGCAGAAAAAAAAGCAGAAAAAATCAACACTCTCAGGAATTATAATTAATAAAGTAACTGAAAAATACCTACTTATTATTGACTTCTATTATGAACAGAATTTATTTCATAGTTATATTTTTATGTTTCGTATTTTCAAATGAAACTAGGGTGCAGAAGTATGAATATCCCACCACCCCACTTTATATTTACAATAAAAACACCTCCCCACCCCTTTTTCTTTTGTTAGTCAATAAAACCCAAAGGACAAGTACATGAAGTTCTAATTACTTTTTGCCTGGAATCTGACCGAAGAATTGTTTTCCTGTGAGAATGAGAGGGGACATTAAAAGGGACTAATCAAGCAAAGCCAAAACAAAATAACAAAAAAAATGAAAACAAAACCAAACACAATGCAAACCACAAAACCAACACAACAACCACCCACCCACAAACTACAGATGTCAATACATACAACAAAGTAAAGCCATCATCATTTCAGTAAACAATACATCCATTCTGGTCTTTAAACATTTCTTTGTAAGTCTTCCCTCTTCCCCCCCATGTATGCTCCTGACCATTCACTCAACGTCATCGACACAGAGGTGAAGACTGCAGGTTTGAGAACCCTGTCATGGTTTAGAGTCAGGGCTGCCCCTTAGACCAATAATAGACACTCTCTGTTAACCCCCCTCCCTCCCCGAAGGGGAGGAGAAAGGGAATAAGGGAGAGAGACTTGGGGATTAGAAAAGGAAACGAGAACATCTTTAATGAGAAGAAGAATAATAATAATAAAAAAGGAATATGTACAAATATATACAAAACCAGTATCGAACCCGACGCCCCTGATGATAATTACATCGCCATCACCACTGATGCTGGGGAGCAGGCACTGGGGGAGTCCCAGACTTGGCCCCACAGCAGACAGGAGCTGTGTTCAGGAGCTGGATTCTGGTACCAGGTTCGGGAACACACCCATTGGGATTGAAGGCAGAACAGAGAGAGTCCTGCTAGGATGCTCCAAGGAAGGAGCCAAAAGAGGACCTGAGCCAAACCAAGCAAAGCAGTCCAAAGAGGGGAGAAGAGCCCAGAAGCCCCAAGAGAGTGAGCAAGCAAGCAAGCTATAGACCCTCCAGATCCCTCTATTTTATACCGAAAATTAAGTATATGGGCTGGAATACCTCGTCGGTCAGTTTGGGGTCACCTGCCCTGTCTGCTCCTCCTGCAGGTGCCGCCTTTCACTTTCCTGCACCTACAATGTGGTGCACAAGATCCAGCAGTGGACTTGGTCTGCACACCAATCCTTGGTAGAACTCTAAACAGGGGGTGTCATCAGTGCCAGCAGCAGACACTGCCTGGGAGAACAGGCTGCTAACTTCAGACAGTGCAGTGAGTTAGAAGAACTGAGCTGAAAAGTAAAATCAAACAAAACCAGCTCTGTTCTCACCCAAACCAGGACAAACCCCAGGGAAAATCTTTCAAGACCAAATTTAGTGCCCTTTGCAGAAGCATGATATCAGCTACTATAGTGACTAAGCTTCATCCAAAGCCATCCCCACTGATGCATGTGTGAATAGGCTTTACTGATACCTATGGCTGAGGGTTGAGAGCAGTACTGAGACATTAGCCAAAGAGAGGAAGCATACATGCTGAGGGGTACAGCACACCTAAGTCTCATGGGTAAGCAAACATGAGCCTCCACTTCAGAGTTAGAAGCTCACAGTTGCTGTTCCAGCCTTGTAGCTCTCTATGATTTTTACGTGTGGGTGTAAGTGAAGTGTGAAGGAATAAGCAAAGGTATTGTGCGAACAGTTATCTCCTGGAAGTAAATATTTTAATTCTATTAACAACAGTTAATTCATGGAATCGTCACAGTTGGAGAAGACCTCTACGATCATGGTGTCCAACTGTCAACAAAACAAACAAACAAACAAAATCCCCCAAAACAACAAAACCACACACATACACAAAAAAAAAACCCAACAAAGCAAACAAACAAACAAAACCAAAAAAATAGCCCACACATCACCACCAAACCAAACACAAAAAAGAAAACCACCTCACCATCCCACTAGACCATGTCCTGAAGTACATCATCTACATATCTTTTGAATACCTCCAGGAATGGTGACTCCACCACCTCCCTGGACAGCCCATTCCAATGCCTGACTACTCTTTCAGTAAAGGAACTCTTCCCAATATGAATCTAAACCTTCCCTGGTGCAACTTCAGGCCATTTCCTCCAGTCCAGTTGTTAATTACTTGAGAGATGAGTCTTGCACCCACCTCACTACAACCTCCTTTCAGGTAGTCGTAGAGAGGCTATAAGATCTCCCCTCATCATCCTTTTCTCCAAACTAAACAATCCCAATTCCTTCAGCCTCTCCTCATAATACTTGTTCTCCAGATCCTTCACCAGCTTAGTCGACCTTCTTTGAACTCGCCCCAGTCCTTCTCATCACTCATCCCAGCATTTGTAAAACATGTTCTAATAAATACTGGTTGCAATTCCGCTTCCATTTCAATTCCCCCAGCAGATAACTTACAAGATGAACAGATATTCCTCTGAAAGTAATTAACTTTGTAACATACTACAATTATACTTCTACTTAAATTGCACTGTTTTGGTGTCTGCTTTTTTTTAGTTTAGAAGAAACTCCAAAGGTATTATCCCAAAAAGATTCTTCTGTGTATCAGCACTCTCTGCCAGAAGTTATTCCGACCCTGACTTGACAATCAGATCTGCAAAGATACAAGATAGGGAAAATATCTGGACCATACTGCACAGACTTTTATCTCAGCAGTATTAGGGTCTCTTGATTTCCCCTTTATGCCTAGTAGGCGATGCAGAAACTGTCTTCAGCCATGTCAATTCCTCTGCTGACCTAGGCCTAAGAGCCATACCCACCTCCAACTCCTTGAAAAGACTAAATAACATATCATTCAAATCAATCCCTCCCAAAATCTGCCTGCTACAATCCCAATTCCTTTACATTCATAATTTATAGACAGACTAGCCTATACTTATAAATATACCTTACCTTATGGTATATTATACCAATAGATTACTGGAGCTTCAGCTAGGCTTGTTGATGTATTAATGCAGTATGAGAGCACTAGCTCACTCTGATGATGTATGGTCATTGTATATATTGCAAGAATGAAGTACTTCAGTGATGTATAGCTGTAACAAGGGCACCAAACTGAAGAAAACACTAGCAGAAGGAGGTTTTGTTAGGACATTACCCTAAAGTGTGAATACAGTATTCACAGTGGGAAGAAGAGAGAGACTGGTTAGATTGACTGTTTAGACACAGTTGGTTAGCATAGGGGAAAAAACAATCAAACCAAACAGTAAGCACCAGGAAGTCATTGGCAACATTTTCACTCATCCTGCAAAAGCTAAATTTGATACGGGTAAGGTTGCCTGGTACCTGTTAAAATTCTGTTGGAAACCTATTTGCCTGCATAGTTTCTCTCTCCTGACTTTCAGAAAGACTAGAAACTGAAAGTCAGTTTGAGCACCAAGTTTGTGACAATTTGAGCACCAAGTTTGTGAAGAATGTGTCTTTCAGTTATAGAAAAACACAAACCAAACTAAAAACACACACACACACAAAAATCTCGTAATAATGCACAGAACTACAAAAACCAAAGATGGTTTCTGAGCAATGTTTCTCAGTAAATACAAGAATAAAAGCAAATGATTAATCATCTAGCAGGTGGAACATCAGTAACACACTTGAATGTAATTTTTCAGAGTGGGGACTTGACATAACATTACTATATTTATTAGCAGAAAAATTGGAAAGGATTGTGTATTCTGACATTAATAGATGTAGATGAGTGTGAGTATTAAGATTGTAAATGTGCTGTTAAGGTTCTTAAAAGAGGAAAGAAGCATATGTAAATAACTTTTTTTGTTTGCTTTGTTTAGCTTCTGAGCTACAGAAAGCCCCTCTTACTAATATTTCAGATCTTTCAATACTTTCAGCAAGGAAGCAGAACTCTGTGACAAATGAAGGTCTCAAAAACAACTGTATACAGAAGAAAACTGACAAGGATTTTACACTTGAAGTTGTAAGAACTGTTGATCAGTTACATGATCTAGTTTTACTCCTTACAATGCTCATGCTTAGATACATGATTCAGAAGAAACAGTTATGTTTTTTTAAACTTTCAGCAAAATACAAAATAGTAAGTTTACAGAAGTGGAACAAGCATAATAATCTGAACTGTATATACTTTGCTAACCCTTGAGCAGACTTGTAAAAGTCTTTACAGAAGAAAAGCGATTAAGCAACATCACACCCCACGCAATAAGGAAATTATTAGTTGCAATAAAAATTGTTGAATATTTTTGATGGCAGGACTGCACTGCAAGAGAATTTTTGATGAAGTATTAAGGTATACTAGTCTTAAGAAAAACATATGTGTGTGGGTACTGGTTCAGCATAATTACCTTTCCCCCATTTCCTCCAAATCAGAAAAGCACAAAATCAGCAAGTTCAGCATCAATTTTAACTATAGCGTGACAGTTTTCAAATGAAAAGGATGATAGACTGTCTTCACTGTAGTCTTTTCCCAGAAAATAGTTCTAAGACCCTGATGTGTTATCAAAGACTGAAATGATGAAGATGTTGAGCACCTTCACTCAGAAGGAAAGATAATAATTACTACCTGGCTTGGAAGCTTTGATATATAGCAAAAAACTTAGGTTTTAATTTATTAACGTCTCAGCACTGTTGTGAGCAATATGTGCTAGGTCCAGGCCTCCCAGTATTAACAAACAAAATTCAAATTAATTTTCATCCTTGTTAATTTTCATTGTCTTCATCCAGCTGACTAAAGGTAAGAGGTTAAATGATGACTACAGTAAAAAGCACAAGGAAGTAGCTGACTGGACAAGTTATCCACAACCTCATGGGGTGATTTCCAGATTATTTAGGAAGTGCTATGCTTCTAATCCACTATGAATAATGCTGAAAGTGATTTGAACAATCAAAACATGATTCACTAGCAACAGCGTTCAACATAAACTTACTTCAGATCAAGTTGAGGAGCACCATCAGTGATACTTTAAGTCCAAATTTCTCAGTGGACTATAAAACCACCTAAAATAAGCATTCACCAAATAAGGTTGTAAAGTACTTTTACCATCTCTTAGAGTTTTCCCCCTACAGAAATAAATACAAAGATTTTGCTTTAAAAAAAAAATTTTAAAAGGTATAAAAAAACCTCTTTAATTTGCAGTAGTAGTTATAGACAACAATGCAGAAGAAGTGAAGTAACAATGTTAACAAAAATTGATATCCATATCATCTACCTTTCAAGTGTTTAAGATAAGAAGGCAGTCTTCTTATCTAACTGCATGCAGCATAAATGTATGTTACAAATATCCTTCAGAGGAGTGTCATTCCACTGTTTCACAAGAGTCCTAAGACAAAGGTTTAAGATGAAGATATGTGAATGTCCTACCAAGTGTTTACAGTGTTTTCTAATTAATCCCCAACAGTTTTTACTTTCTCCATTCATATTATCTCCAATAGATATTTTTACTTACTAAATAAAATTATTTCTTACAGGCTTAGGTGATAATAGGCTTTTATTAACTTTTTAATAAAAGTTTTTTTTTTAAAAAAAAGACACCAGATTTTCAAGTCTAACAGCCCCCTAAGGAATTCCACTTTTTCCTGTGAAGTTTAGGTTACTTATTCTCATACAATCTTGTAATTTATTTTCATACCACTTACTAATAATATTAGCAATAAATTTTAGCTTTTGTGACACATTGCTTTCCCTTCAAGTAATGGGAAAGAGTTCTCCTGAATTTCTTGATAATGGTGTTTTACACCCACTGTATCCTACCAGGTGAATGCTCGGGAGGAAATGGAGATGAAGACTGGAGTTCATGTGTGTGTTTTGGAATCCCCTTCCATTTTGAAGCAAATTCAACTTCACCTGTTTCAAGCCGTCCTCCTTGAATCTTAGTAGTTTCTCTGTGAAGAGTTTGAGATTGCAGTGATGACTGTCCTTGTTCAAGTTCAAAATTCATAATAAGGGAATCAACTAGAGAGTCCAATTCATCCAAGTTCATAAAAGGCATGGGCATTTTCTGGATAGGATTGCTTGCAGAAACAGAAGGCAAGGCAAATAAACTGAAATAGTTGTTAAAATACCCAGCTATGACAGAAATCTTTTCTGCAGAAGTCCTCAGAGGGCTTGTGTTTCTGTACGACCCTATAAAAAACCCAAAAGAATGAAGAATCAAATGGCAGCATTTTGCAAAGAGAAACAGAGTAGCCCTCCCTCCCTCCCTTTTGCTTTACAAGACAGCTGTAGTCCACAGGTTACTATCAGAAACAGTTAATAACCCAGGTAAATACCTTGTAACATAGAAGAAACAATATGACAGGCTTCAGCCAGGCACTGCTCCAATTCCAAATATTTTGCAGCAATATTAGTGCTTCTCTTTATTTCCTGATACAGAGATTCTTCTTCTGGTAATTGAGATTCTATTTCTCTCTGTATTAATAAAGAGCAGTTTAAAAAGAAGCAAATACATGACAGATTATTAACTATTAAACATGCCTATTATAGTTTCAGTTGAATAAAACAGGCCAATGCTGACACACAAGTCACAAAATGTTAAGATAGATCCAATAAGAAGTGCAAACTGTTGACAGGCAGAGGAAAAAACAAAAAAAGTTTGGCTCTTCGAAAATAGATTAAATCATCTATCCTGACCTTTAATTCAAAATACCAGTTACTAAGGCCACAAACTACTGCAGCAGTTCTAACACAATTACATGAGTATTACTGAAATGAGGCTTTCAACTTAAAAGGTTGTCCTGGTTTGGGTGAAAACAGGACTAAGTCTAGGGGCTGCCCTGACCCTAAACCACGACAAAGGTAATAAAACAGGTGGATAGGGTGTTCATATGAGCACAAAAAAGGGAAGATACATACAGAAGCTTCAAAAGTACAATTAAAAAAAGCTTCAAAAGTAAAATTAAAATCAAATAGTTTTGAGAGCAAAGGCCAGAAAAGTTCGCATTCCAACCACAAGAATGCCACTGAGACAGGAATTGTTATCATGCAATTGTAAATATACAGAAGGTAATTTCAGTTCCTTTGATGCATCCTAAATGCATCCTTTAAATTTAAGCCTCAGACTCAAAGCACATATTTTGTGAAAGATTTTGCTTACCTTTCTGCAATAAGAGATGTTATTTTCAAGGAATCTGGCTAATGCCACAATATTATCCTTTATTTGTTTCTGAATCTACAACAAAAATTATATTGTACACTTGATTCAAGACAAAGTGCATTCATATATTAGAAGAATAGCAATGAACACTTACTAATAAGAAAAATACTCAGAAGCAGAAGTAATGTTTTCTAGAACATAACATACAATTTTTCAAATAAAAACATTAAATCGGTAGAAAACTTTGTTAACTATATCTGCAAGGTTTTAAATAAGCCGTTAAATTTACTCATTTGATCCTCCTGGATAAAGAAGGGTTGTCCTGTAACTTCTGTATCACTGTCATTCTACATGGCAGGGGTAATCAGTTATACTCTGGTGTTCCCTCCCTGACTTCACATGAGTTCCACCAGTGACAAGTATACATGGGAATCCTGCGGATACACAGGAATCTGCTGCAAGTGGGCAGTGTTACCAGGACAGCATACCATTCACTTTCTTTTGCTGGAAACATGAAGCATTTGGAAGTTATGCAAGGACAGAAGAACATAAAAAAAAAAAAAAAATGTGGACAGTTTCACTATTATTTGCAAGATTAAGTGACAACAGTGAAAACCAAAGCAGGGAGAAATTTTTGCTTTCCTTGACACAAACAATTTGTCACTCATCTCCAATTGATTTGAACCTTTTATCCCAGGTCACCTATCAGAGATTTTTGGAAGTATTTTATATATCCCAGCTTGTTAAGGAGACTTTCTTTCTAGCCACAGTTCTGCAAATTTCTCAACTTTGAAGAAAAAGAACAAAAGAACAAAAAAAAACCAAACAAACAAACAAACAAAAAAACCAACAACAGAAAACATGAGGCAGAAGACAGCATTGCTCAGCCACAGGTAAACTGTCACCGTTGACCTGCCATGCTGTCTGTACATTTATTCAGAGGAAAAGTGGCAGAACAAGCCCATGTATCCCAACACTGAAAGGAAGCATGTATGCTACATACACTTAGTACCTTGCTAAGGAACATTTCAAAGTTTCCAAAGCATTTCCTTGGAATTCAGCCAGGCTTTCTGTCAAAATGGTTTTAAGGGAGTGGCATATTTCCAAAGGCTACTCTAGCTTGCCTTCTGAAATTTTCATTCTGAAATTTGTCACCTAAGCAAAATAAAAGCACAGGCAAAAATAGAAACGGCCCACTACAGAATTAATCATGTAATTTAGGGTCAAAATATGGTAGAGACACACCAATAACAGTATGCTTGCTTAATGAAAGAGCAACTCTTTTACTGATTCTAACTTAAGCATACTGAAAAAAACAACCAAAAATCAAACTCATTCAGTTTGATAAAAATATAACTGTAGGAGGGGGGAACCAAAGTACACACATCTGTTTATTATGAGGTAGTAGGAAACTCTCTTCTTAAGATTACAAGAATATGTAAATTGAGATATTTTTATGAGAGATAGAAGCTTCCACTTGATATAATTTCTTTTCATATCACAACAAATTTGGAAGGTGACAGGAACAAGCGCATAAATACATGTAAATAATTTGCTGTAACTTTCCTATAAAGTTTTATAAGCAAGTTGCTCAAACTAGAATACCACTGCTGCTTATCAACCTGGCGTGAATTGAAGGTCAGCTGTGGTTTCAGTGAATGACACAAAATCAAGCAGAGCATTTCTGCCTTCTGTGATACTTTAGTCAACCAATTTCTCTCTAAAGTGCATTAAAGTGCTTCAGCGTACCCAGAAGTTAAGCACATGAGAAGATTACCTCTTTGAAGATAACACTGACCTATTCTAATATTTATGTAGTATGCTGTTTGGGACTAGGACTGTAAGGACAAGGTACGACAAAATTAAGTCTTCAGACTTTCTAATAATCTTCCCAGCAGTAAGAGGAAGTGTAGTAATAGCAGAGGTGATTACTATTATCAGTATAAAATATCAACAAACATTTGGGATCATGATGTGTTACTACATATTAAATATTCAGTATTTTTACAAATAAAACTTGATAGTAGTACAGAGAACAAAAGGTCCTCTTGCTCCTTTGTGCCAGTACTTAGTACCTCTTACATGGTTACACTGTGAAATTTTTACACATAAGGCCATCCAATTCACATGGAAATCATTCTAGATAAAATATATGTGAATGTTCAGTCTACATATGGGTGAAAGGCTAAACACTCTAAACATTTCTGCCAGGTTGCAGTCAGTATTACCACTTACCACCCATCTCAAACCTCTGTTGGTAATCATGTCCTTTCCTGCTATAAAATTTCTAGACAGAATTGCTGAAAAATAACAGGACATAATCAAGTGCCTCTAAGATATAGTAGAAGCTTTTAATCTTACTTTCATCTCACCTCATTTTGTGGATATTGTTTCATGAGCTCTTTCTGCTCCATTCTTGCTTTTTCCTGTACAGTATCAACTAAAAACTGCAGCCCTGAGCATACTCCATCATAAATGGCAAATAAAAAGTCCTTTTAAAAGAAAGGTTCAAAACATAATGATTAAAGGAATTGATACAGCCTTGAATTAAACAGATTTTCCTTAGTGGTCTGCAAACATAATTTTGTTTTCAAGTTGTTCATTACTGGTCTATTCAGTCACATGTTATTCTTGGACCACAGGAGCTCAGCACTTTAACCTCCTTTTCCTAACTCTCTCCAGATTTCTTAAAATTCAATGTGGTACTTAATCACAGATTACTGAAATAAGTATTGAATTTCAGTACAATAGGTAGACTTGTACAATCTCAGTGCAGCTATGATCCTCAAAGCACATTATTTCTTTTTCTTTATAGGTAAAAGTTATACAGATTTAAAGGGCTTTTTCTTTATTTTAAGAAAAGAGACTTGAAGGGTATTAACACTTTTCTAAATACACATTTTTTTCACCTGTAGACTAGTTGGAGGAATGATGTTCTCTTCAGAAAGGGAGATATCAGCTCTTGTAACCACTGCCAAGTGTCCTATGTATTTCATTATTTGTTTTACTGTTTGATTTATTTTGCTCCATGCTTCTGTTACCATAGAAGAAATATCTGAAGAACATCCCTGAAAAATAAAGGCATATCATTCACTGAAGCTAGAAAGCATCACAGGTTAAAGAGCACACATGTTCTATAATGCAAGAGTTCATAGCACAATAGCTTGAAATATTTTCAGCTTTACATCTTCCTACTTCCTCAGGGTTATCTACCACAGACTAAAAGACCAGACCTTGAAAACACAGAAGAATGGTATCATTATACTACACAGTTAAAAAAACAAAACAAAACAACAAACCACAAAAAAAACCTCTTCACAAAGTTGTAGCATGAACAAGACTGATATTTACTAGCCACTGTTTTATAAATGTATAAACAGTAGCACTTACTCTAAACTAGCATTTGCTCTTGTCACAGCATATTTTATTTTCCCCTTTTATGTTTAGGAACCTCTACTATTGTCAGATTCTGGGCACAGAAAATCTGCATTGCTCTGAACTAGTATATTGAACTACCAGTTAACAAGTAAAACCACACCCCTTGCTGTTTATCTTCCTTAGGTGTCTCTGTCATTGTGTATGTCAGACATTTAAGTGTTTTTAGCATGTCTGTAGTCAATATTGCACTAATGCACTCTACACACAGATTAATTCTTTAATATACTTTACCTGCAGTAATAACTGTAAATAACCTCCCAAGTTCTTTGCTTCTTGTTTTAGTTCTTCATCAACTCTTACAGATCGAGGACAGTTTTGGATGTTAAGCCAGAGCTTGGTTAGAACCACAAGCTGATCAAAAGCAGAAATAATTCTGATGCTGTAGGACTGAGCAGCATGATCAAGGGAGAAAACTACAAGATAAAGAGATCCATCAGAAGGTCTCCTTTACAAGTGAAAGCAAGAATGTTAATTCTTCTGATACACAAATATACAATTGCTTGTACATCTGAAAGACAAATCAGTAGTAATGTTTAAACTGTTATTAACATGAGACTTACCATTTTCTTGACATTCTTCATCTTGCTGTTCATAGGCTTTTAAAATGGCAGACACTCCAGAGAAAATGATAAACAAATTGTTTAGGAGACTATCTGCTATGCTCTTTCCTCCTTCGTGATCCTGTTGCAGTAAATCTAAAGCTGAACTTACAGATTCTTTGCAAAATCCAGGAAGAAATGATTCAGAAAATCTTGGGTATATGCTGGACTTATTCTGTGAACCTGTATGATGTCAAAACAAAACATAGGATGTAAAAACAAAACATATATGCAAGTAACTCTTCATAGGACTGAGCACTCCGCATATCTTTATGACTATTTTATATTGCTTCTTCAGCAATTTTCAACTACTCAAGATAGCAAACCAGAAAAAATGTGCATACAACATTCTAAATAGTTTCTAGATTCATTTAGTACAAAAACAAATTCCATAGTGAAATCCTTTAATACAAATCCACCTGTTTCAACAATGGAATGTACAGAGAAATGGAAAAATAACAAAACCCATAATAGCTGAACTCATAAAAATAGTTGGAAGACTGAAGCACCTAGTATTTCAGAAAAACAACAACTTGTAAGACCTAATAAAAAGCTTGAGGGAACCTTGGTTGTTGAATGAATAGCAACAGCTCAAGCAAATAATGTCTCCAAACTATTACATGAACTATCATCTTCCTCCAATTAACCCACATAATTAAGCAGAGTAATGTTTTAGGTAAATTTCTTAAATAAGGGTCATAAGTTTCAGTCAAGAAGTTTTTGCCTGAAGAAGTCACAATCAAAAATACAACCCCCCCCTACTGTTATCAGTTTGAGATTATAAACCTGAAGAGATTATAAATAAGTCACTTTTCATTTTGTTTTCTAATTCACCTCTTTAATCACTATTGAAGTGCATGTTTTACACATAGAGTAGTTTCAAGTTCTCAGTATGAAACAAAAAGGTTCTGCCACATAGTAAGTACCTGATACATAGGAAGTCTGTATATTCCGAATTGGTTGTAATTTTATGTCAGACAAACATCCAGAAATTCTCTTGTTCTTCATGAAACTTCTACTTCTAGGAAAGGATGACAGTGAAAACATGAAAAAAACTTTTCTTTTAAAGAAACTCTCTCCCTGTACCCACTGAAAGTTCAATGAATACTAACAGACATCAGGCAAACCAAACATCTGCTTTTAATCAATGGAACTTATTAAAACAGAACATAATCAGAGTGAAAGCAAGACCATACAATCCATAGGATGGACCCTACTTACTTTCTTCAGGCTCTTGCTACTATAGCAAGATCTTTATTCCACATTCCCATTTTTAAGGTACTGGTTTATTACTGGATTATTATTATCTAGAACTCGAGACAAAACACATTTCTTTCCTGTGTACTTGGACCACAGAAAGCAGACACATTGCCTTTTTTTTTGATCTTCTTTGCTAGACAGAATGAATTGCTTTTGGAAAGCCAGATAGGAAGTGTTTTTTTCTCAGTAGAAGGAAGATAAACTCCAGAGTTCTCCACTGTGAGACAAGCTAATTTAGCTTCTCTGGCCTGTCTCTGGGTTGCCAATGCCCAAGGCCAGCTCTTCATAAAAGAGCTGTTTGAGAAGACTCAGCCAGCCATGAAGTTGTTAAAAAAAACAGCTGGAAGATGACTCAAATAGGGGCTCCTCAACTTTTCTTGATGCTACATTAAAGACAAGTTTTCTGTCCTTGGTCCTGCCTAACCTATACTGCAGCTGTGCCATAACCATGCCTGTGCCTGGCCGTGTATGCCATCAATCTGGACCTGAAGACTTGACTTACCAGTCTGACCTGGGACCTTGTCACAATGGTCATGCCAGGCAATCCCTGGGCTGTGGGCTGACCCTGCCAACTGTCTCCAGACCTAATCCTGACTCACTGTGCCCATTTCCCACCTTAACCTCAGCCCTGCCTCATCATTATATACTTAGCTATGGATCTGGACTGTTGGCTGACCCTGGTTACCATTTCTAGACCTACTCTGTGCACCTCACTGAAGCACTGTAGGGCTAGGCCCTTTTTTGGCAAGGGCACTGTCCTGTCTGTCTACCCTCTTGTCACATTCAGCCCCAAACTGCCCTTCCCTTTTGGAAGGGCCTGTCCTTTACGCGCCCTGACACTACGCATCAGGAGAGCCAAATCTTTAAGTAGCACATGGAATTCATTTTCTTTCAGCAGTATGTGTGACTGACATCATTTAACTGCTGTCAGTGTGGCATACAATGCAATTTCCCTTTTCAAGTACCTTTTCTTGTTCATCTTCTATTATTACCTTTTTAAAATAGGCAGAACAAAACCAAATGGACTTCTGCAATTCAAGAACACACATTATAATACTGTCCAGAAGGCAGCATTGGACAAAAGCATTCCACTACTACAGTAGTATAGTAGTATTCCACTAAGGCACTATTCTATTATTTAAACAGTATTTGGACTAAAAAGAAACTGCTTATGCATTGCATTCTTTCCAGATAAGTTTTGTTTACTTAGACTTATCAGAAATGCCTACCAAAAATTGCAGTCAGATAAACTGACCTGCTTTACAGAAGAGTAATAGCAATCATACGGGCTGCTACCTATCAGCAAGGCTATAATTAAGGATCTGTTAATGCTTCTGTTAGAAGCTACACTTTGCAGAAGTTTGTAAGTCAGTTATAAACCATTACAAGTCTAAAATTTCAAATGCAAAGTTCCAGACAAGGTGCAATTTCTCCTTAAAAACAATGCTTTCATATTATAGAATTGTAAAGAAAACATTAAAAGCTACATATTTCACTCTGTGCTAATGATACATGCTTTAGAAAGCCTTACACATATTTTGACAAGATCTATTTCTCAGTTTGGAGGAACTTTTGTTTCTCGTACATGAAGAAAAGTGCATGAATGAGCAGAAAAGAACTCATCAGTTGGCATGGTGTATGGGGTAAGGATAGCAAGAGGTGTCTAAGTGCCTATTTAAAAATCACTTGTATTGCTTTTAAATGCATGGGTATCTATAACCTTAACTTGTGGGTCCTCCACAGGTTAATTCAAAATCCTGTGCTACAGACAAATGCATCAGTTTCCGAGATGGCTTTGTGAAATAATTGGGAATTGTCCTTAATTACTCCAGCTAGTTGTCAGTGGTCATACATAAACCCCTCTGGCACTGATCCAACGTACACAGTACATATGCTATGCTTGACATCAGAAACATAGCTGTTTAATCTGCCAAACTGCTTTCACAGGCATGGAATTTTTATTAGCAACATGTTGCATACTAATACACACTTCATAAAGTGAAGCTAGCAAAGCACAGTAAGGTATTTAGGTTAAATTTCCCCCTTCCTCACAAATATCTACATGCATTCTCATTTCATTTGTAAATTTGAACTTATTATATGGTAAAAGAAGAATTAATAAATAAAAGGCTACATCAGTGGCACAAAACCATGTTTAGATAATTACACAAATTACTATTTTTGCTTTTTTTGAAGGAGCTACAAATTACTATCACCTTCTTTTGGAAAGAGAGGAAACAGAGGTGTCTGAGAGGTCAGGTTCCCATTCATCAGCAGGGTCATAAAATACATCAGCAGATTTATTGCTGTCATTACTCTGAAAAAATAAATACAATACAGGGGAGGAGGGTGGTTAAACAGAAATAGAGTGATAATAAAGCATTCAACATATGGATGAAGACAACATGTACTACTAACAGCAGAACAGTAGTGTTATTGTTTTTCTTTTGTTAGGATAGGTGTTAATCTAGAAAGATAACTGACTGTCAGCCAACTTGAAGTCTAAGTGTTTGAAAAACTAAAACAGGATAAACATTTAGCAAAGACACCCAGCTACCCAGCATCTGAGATACAGAAACATCAAGCACAAAACTTTTTCACATCTCTCTCCACATGCCAGACTTATTAATACTCCGGACAGGTAATTTACAGTTTTAACTTACTTTTACATCTGGATGATGTAACTGTTTTAGCAATAGTTTTCTGCAGGAAACACAATCCCGTATCTGATATCATTCAGATCAAACAGTTTTTATCAATAAACATGGCAATGTTCTTCTGGCACTAGAAATACTCGCATATTATAGAGTTATGAAGGAGTATTTCCTCTTCACCCCCTGCCCCCCTCACCCCAGCTTTTCTTTGATGTCTTTCCTCCTTTTTGGACATAATATTGAAAGATTTTTTATTTCAGATACATACTCATATATGAAGAAGTTAATCTTTCAAATAAAACAGAATCCTTTAATAAGATGCAATTATTTTCTAATGTAAAAAAAAAGTGCATTCTATAAAAGTGTAAAAGGCCTTCATATTTTTCCCTACCAGCACCTTCAGTGCTCCCACAATTGAGATTTCTTCTTCTGCAAACTTCAGGTATGCTATTTATGCTAGAATGTGATCTATGTTCAGAAATAGCAAGTATCCAAATATTTATTTATATATTTGAAGCCATTTCTACTCATTTTTCAATAACACTCCAGATTAAACATAATACAGATATTGGGATGGAAAGAAAAAAAAAAAAAAGAGGGGAAGTACTTTTAGAGACCACCAGATAGAAGAGATTATTTATTTATTTTCCCCAAGTAGTTCTTAAGCCTTTCAAGTCTTCAGCTCTAAAACAGAGGAAAAAAATTGCAATGGAATGCAATTAAAACACTGTCTGTCCACATGAAGTCAATAAAGATAAACTTATTTCTTATGACATGCTTCTTTTTAGGACATTAAAAAATAAGATTCTCCCAGCAAATAAGAGCTGATACAGCAATATTATCTGTACTCAATAATTTGGAGACATTGCCCACCTTTATGTAGTTATAGAGATTTTAGTTGATGGTTATACAGGGATTTTTTTGTGGATACAAAGTAAATGGAGGCACTGCTCCCACTTCTCCTGTTCTGCTATTTTACATCCTCCTGTTTGATGCAACAGATACTATGATATGCAAAGTACATCACAAAATTACTCAGTCTGATTAAAAGCAGTGGAATAAAAAGGATTATTGTGCACCTTAACTACTGGTTTATTAAACAAAATATGATTAAAAATATCTTCAAAAACTCCCACTGATTAACCTAAAGAACATACAGACAAAAGCAATCAGTAGCAAATTAAACCAAAGAAAAACAGCTAGAACATAGTAATGAAAACTCAAGTTTTCCTCTAAAACAGATAGACAATTGAACAACCAAAGAAACCACAAAGCAGTCCTTGCTTTACTACTTCCCACTCTGTACACAAAATGATCTGAATAAAGTAATAGATTTCTACTGACCTCTTTCTGTGTGATGGACAAGTGTATGTACAGGTACGTATAGAATAATAATAAAAAAAAATTAAAGAGTCATGTGTCTTGGTGCACATCAAACTCCCCAAAACCCCCAAGTTTTTCTTCCTGTGTGGATTATCAAAACCTTATCTTTGACAAAATACTACTGATTTCTCTTCAGTTGTTACTGACCTCATAGAGTTCTTTCATTGCTGCTAGTTTGTATTCAAACTTCTCTAGGCTCCAGAAAGTTGCTATTCCCAGTTTGATGTTACGAACTTGCACCTGAACAGAAGCCACTGTTCCTGTTTTATCATCAATTTTGTCATGCCTATGAATTTGAGATTTTATTAAAAACAAAAAAACATAAACAAGCAAAAACCACACAAAACAAAACCAAAAATACCACCAAACAAACAAAACGAAAAAAAAGACAACCCATTATTCATATTGCAGAGATAAACAAGGTACTTGTAGGTAGGGTTCTACAGAGAATGAGAGTGTGATTACAAACACAGAAATGCCTTGAAACAAGTGTCAGCACAGCCACAGAAATATTTTTATGTAAAGAAAAAAAGGAATCCCTGCATTCAGAGACAGAAGTAGATAATAGTGTACAAATTCCCAGCTCTAAAGAAAGAGAACCAAATATATGCTACAGAACTCTATTGGCAGAGTTCTTGTTGCAGGATGTGAAAAAACATCTGAAAAAAACACCAAACCCCAAAACAGTAATACATACATGCTCTACAAAGCCCTAGCTTACCTGCATTTACTGTATTTTTAATTATATAGAGTTGCCTGTATTAATCCTTATAAATAATTATTATACTAATTTAAAATATTTAAAATTAAT
>JANHFX010007224.1:0-22943 GCA_027560015.1 Chloroceryle amazona | reverse complement strand
TGTTAATTAGAAATACTGAACTGAAAAGTAAAATCACTGAACAGAATTAGTCCTGTTTTCACCCAAACCAGGACAATAAGGTTCCTGCCAGAACATTTCTCCAGCTTTTAGAGGTCCCTCTGGATGGCAGCGTGACTCTGCCATACCAACCAATCTTCACAGTTTTGTGTCATCTGCATATTTGCTGAGGGCACACTCTGACCCACTATCCAGATCAGTAATGAGATATTGAACAGGACTGAACCTAGTATTGACCCCTGGAGTACACCAGTAGTTACTGGCCTCCAACCAGACTTTGTGCCACTAAGCAGCACCCTCTGGTCCTTCGGTCAATTTTCCACCTACTCTTCACCCATCTTCTACCCATCTTGAGGTCCCTGGAATGTGAAGGTACATAAAATTATTTACGCTATTCTCTCTTACTTTACATTGTTAGCTCTAATAAACATAATTTTAAAGGACACTCTACAGAGTCTGAGTGCCTTCCATACTAGGATTATAATGAACCAGCAGCTCCTAGTACAATTGAATGAATCCTATGGAGGAAAAAAATGGGTTTGGGAGACTGCTGTCCACATGGCCCTTGATTCTGAAGATCCAATCCCACAGGAAAGTTACTTCATTAGAGGGAATTCAGGATCTTTTACCAGTAGGAAAAGAAAGAAGCTGACTTTGTTTATCAAGAAGCTGAAGTGCTTCGTATTTGCAAATAAAGAGTGTGGCCACAAATAAAGTACCATCCATTAGTACATTAAAATTTACTGTGTAGTCCAAAGCTAGGCAGCACTGTGTGAAGTTGTTCTGGACTCATGAAAACACAAACATGCAGAAAGAAATGATCAGGAACTTCAGAAACAGGAAGTATTGCTTAACAGTATCTTGGGCAAAACCCACCTGACTCAATGGAAGCCATGCCTTTCTTCTGAGTACTCTCACAATTTTCTTGTTTTCAAGGTATGTCTACCATCCATCTCAAGCTATGGACACAGTGAGGAAAATCACACACAGACAAAAAAACCTCAACCCAAAACAACCCCACAAAACTGTGTATGTCTGCCACTATAATAATAAGCAGGCTCTTTGAAAAGCAGCATTTGACAACGTAACGAATTTAGCTCTGAATCATCCACTGTTATGAAAGGATTGATATCCCGGTTGCTCCCCAGTTGATGCACAGAGATTTTAAATCTTATTAGCTGTACTTGTATTTTTTTCTTAGCCTCACTCACATAGCTTAGTCATTTGTTGGGTAGAGTTGATAATGAGATGTTTTGAAACCTGTGACTTATTGCCTGGCAAAGATGAGACAGGCCTTGAGATGGCTCATTAAGCCAGAGCATCCCTGATAATAGGGACTCAAGACGTCAAGATAAGCACAAAGGAGGACGTTAAGATAAGCCCATGAAAATTATTTTAAACTGATCTTCTTGGAGCCTTCCAGGGTCAAAGGATGGATGAGCTCACCCCATAAGCATATATGGGCAAAGGAAACCTAGAGTTCAACTAACGAACAGCTCAAGGAAGACTATGAACGACCTCCAGAGGGGAAAAAGACCCTAACCCTAATTTTATTACACATGCTCGGACTTTGTAAATGATTCCAAGAACTCATTAGAGTAAGACTGCCCTTTCCAGGAAATTTGAAAAGTATTTCTGGTTTTCCTGTCTATTAGATGGAGTGTTTTGCTAATTTGTTGGAGCACTTGGAGAAGAGAATCCCCAGTGCTGCCCCAGCACTGCAATAAAGAATGCCTGCTTAATAATAAATCTGGTGTTACGGGGTATTTATCTCGGAATCCTTACCTAGCGGCACCCAGCCTCCCACGTCGGTGAGGAGTGTCAGAAAGCAAGGGGGCTTGGAACCTCCAAATTTTGTTTCAGTTACATTTACCATTATGACGAGTTTGTAACACATTTAGGAGCTGTATAAAAGTCAAGACAGCTTGAGAAGTCTTCAGCTAAAGCTAGTCACCTGGCTCAGCCCTATATTTTATAAAGAAGCAAACCTCTGCGTACGGAGAAATTCTCCCATCTCTGACCAAACCTGCAGTTTGGTGCTCCTAGTATTGCTGAGCAGATCTGAAATCATTACTTTTACACTGACACATCCTACTGTGTTTGAAAGGAGAGCATCGGGCAACACCTTTGTCCTACTTTGTTCTGTTTCATTTGCTTTTAAATCTGAAATTCCTCCGACCATGGCTGTTAGTGCCAGCCAGCGTAATGTCATGATTTCAAAGGAACTGCCAACTATTCTGCAGACAGTCTTCCCTAAAACAGAACGTTGCTTCCTCTATTAAAGCTTGAATTTATTTCATGAATGTGTTTATGCATGATCCACCTATGTATCTGTCTGCATACTTACCAGCAAGAACAATTTTTAACCATAAAATATGTACTCCAATACATGCACTTGCTCATCCTGACTTTGGTATCTGAATGGGGAGAGACATGAGCTCACATAACTTATTCTTTACTGAATTTGGTTTAAGAAGTCTGGAAAGACAGCTGCATAAGTTGCTGCCTTTATCATTACACATCTCTAGAGGTGTTAATTTATTATTTTTTTATTCATCAGAGAAAAGAATGAAAAGAAACAATAGTTTGTCTCTTGTGATAACATTTCCAAAACTTGCTTTTCTGCAATCCACAACCAGTAGCTAGTAACTCTTCTGTTCTAAATAAGAAGCCAGGATATTGGAGAGGACACTAGATTGCTTAGCAGAAAGTAGGTTTAAATTTAATCTAAAGACAATTTATTTTTTTTTTTTTCAGAAAGTATTTAATCTAGATGTCTCTGGCCTTTAGCAGGGACAAAACAGCTAGGAGATGTCTTCTGCCCTTTTAATACTTGACATTAAGATGAAAAGGGAATAAAATGTAAGGCACAAAAGACATGGTAGAAATTTTTGTTGGTAAGATTTTAGTTTAGATCAAACCAAAATGTCAAGATGCCTTATTTCTTCTTATCATGGTGGAAAAACTACAAGAAAAATACTTTGGGTCATATGCAACATTTTGTTTCATCGTGACCTATTGAGGAAAAAAACATACTGGTGTAACCTGAGAAGAAAGCTGCTGCTGTCTCTCTCTCCCCAAATCCTTTATCACTTGAAGTGGTTAGATAATGTCAGGATTGCTCTATGTCAGACGGCAGGAAGCAGCTAATTATCCCATCCTAAGCATGGTTGTTTGTTTTGGTTTTTTTGTTTTGTTCTTTTTAATTTAGAGATTGAACCAAAACACAGGCATTGCACAAAGAAGTAGGCACACCCCAGCTGCTGAACCATTGCAATCTGAACCAACCTAACTACTGTCTCCTGCAATCAAACCTTCTCTTGTAATCTTTTCTGAGAAGTTCCCTCTGTTCACTTGCCTCTGGAAACGTCCCAGTCCTACTATTCCTCTGCCATCCACTCTCTCCCCTCACTGTACCTTACTCTGCTCTAGACCTCAAAATTTTCCAGGAACATTTCTGCTCATTGACAAAGACAGTGTATTTTCCTGCCAGTGAGTGATTTGAATCAGTTGTTTAAAAAGCCTAATAAGCAACAGACTTAGCTCACAGAAAAGGTTAGAGACACCCAACAATGAGTAGGGAAGGGGACATAAAGAAGGAAACCAGGTAATGGTTTCTCTTTGTTGTCTGTTGTATTCCTTCATCCACCCACAGAATCACAGCTTGAGTTAACAAAGGACAGGGGGAATTTTACCTCCTACTGAAGAAAAGTATTAGCTGGAAAGATACAGGACAAAGATTCATTTTAATCTGCAAATGAGAGAATTATTGCTTCTTCTAATTATGAACAATGATCATGCTACGTCCCAATTATGAAAAACTAAAAGCATCAGAGAGAAATATTAAATATGTCTGGCCTCTCAGGAAAATTTAAGGTATAAGACAGCATACAAAAGTTCAACTCTTCCACTGAAAAATCAGTCCTCTGTAAGGCACTTCTTTAAGACAGAACTTCTTACAAACCACCAAAATCTCAGGGACCTTTTCTTTCCATATGTTCTTACCCCTTTTTTAGGCTTATGCTCCTGTGACAACTCATTTAGATACTTCAGTGATCGATCTAGCTGAAAATCTACCACACAAAAGAAAAGATTGTCTGAGGAAGAAATAAAACAAACAAACCCTTTTCCTCCAAGCCTGATTATTATTTACTAGTCAGGTAATTAGCTAATAAGGGTTACTAAAGGCAAGAGAGATACTGCCTTCACATTTGTGGAGAAATAATTTTATACCCCATTGTACCTTTCTCCAACTTGTATTTTAAACCAATCAATTCGCCTGCTGATAAGAACCTGATATTATATAAACAACACCATAGAATTACATCTCTGAGTGTAATACAAGTCATACTGGATATTCCCTCCAAGGCTACTGGCAACAGTACGTTGCCATTTGTATGTGTTTTTCTGACCTATCTTATTTAACAGTGCTTACAAGGAGCTCTAGTTAGGAAACTAGTTTACAAATAAGTGCAATTATTTCACAAAAGAATGAATCTCAATAATTAAATACTATATTTATATAATCCATTTTTCTATTTAAAGACACTGAATGGATTTTGTAACAGTTAAAATCCAGATGGTTTCAAGGGAATAGATACTGTAATCACTCATTCATTTTTAATAAATGTCTGAATTACAATATTGAAAAATATATTGCATTTTGTCTGGTTGGCATTTTAATTTTAACTGATTGATTTTATTTCCACAGATCAGAAGCTCTTGCATTTAGTTCTATGAAGTCCCACACAGATGTATCAGTATGTTTTTACTTGCATTTGCGTTATTGTTTCATGCCTTCACAATATGGAGATACATAAGAGAAGAATGAAGACAAATAAGACAAAGGAGAAAATGAGAAAAAAAGAGAAAAAGTCTGGCTGGTGATGAGAAGTGCAGAGAACTAAGGATAGAGCAGGAACAGGAAAAAGGGATACACAATGTAGAATGGAGAAACACTATGGAATAATAATAAGCACACTGAGAGAAGACACAGAGAAAAAAGCATTGGGGAAAAAAAAAAAAGATAGATGGGCATAAGAAAAAACTTTCCTCTCTTATGACAGAGTCCTAACATTCTAATAACTGTATTCGTTCTGTAGTGTTATAAATGTGCAAAAAAGATATGGATTTTTTTTCTGTCCTGTCATCCCCCCATCAAAAGCCCAAGAGCAATCTAAGTGTGAGCAACTGTCCTGTACGTTATGGCACTTGCCTAGCAGAAAAATTTTGATGTTCAAGTCTTCCCTCTATCCAGTTGGAATGGGTCAATCTCTGAAAATCCTGTACTAGGTTATAGGACAAGCCTCTTTGCAAGTGCTTTCCTTACTTCCCTTTAGAGCGGTAACTATTAAATAGCTTTACCTGAAGCTCAAACACAAAAGAGCGGGGAGTTTAATAAAACTCTCACAGATCTGTGAGGGCTTTAAATTTCACTATGATGTGCTACTTTTCCTTCCTCCCTGTCTTCCCTCCTTTCTTCCTGCCTGTCCCTCTGAAAAACACTCCGTATTGATCCTTCATTAAAACTGGCAAGTTGCTAATACCAGTTCATTTTGATGGAACTAGAATTTTTCAATGAAAAAAAAAAATTCCATGGAAATGTTTTAACTAACCTTTTCTGAGGCTGTGGTTTCACAAGACTGAGTGAACCAAACTAACAGCCCAGTACTGATGAAAAAAACGAAGTCTCCAGAGATCCAGGGCCATCATGGCAATTCTGGAATGTGAAGGCCTCCTGAAAGCCACAGTTCCTGGAGTCCTGGCTACTGTTTGGTGACACTGGTCTTCTTGTGATGGTCACAAATATGGGCAGCAGTGATCAGGAAAATAATTGTTGATTACCTGATTGCAAGGAGTAATGGAAATTAGCTGTTACGGAAGCAACATATTCTCAAAAGGGAGCTTCTTTGTCTGTTGTCAACTGGTACTGCTGGCATGTGAAATCTGGAAACTTTTGGTTGTGGTACTGATAGGAATCAAACATGGGAAAAAAGGCTCAGCTCCCACCATCTGGAATGTCTGCCTTTTTCTTCCAGCTTTACCACTATTTTCAGAGTCTGTAACAACTGTCATGCACAGAATAATCCCTTGAGAGTATCTGGATCCTGAAAATGACTTCTCTCATGAATTGTGCATATTTTATAATCCTGTTTGCAAGAAATAAGGACAAAAGGGACTGACTATCCTGTCTTCTAGAAAGTGGTAGGATACGAATATTTATACATACATACAGTCTCTGAAAAACTCACCTGAATGCAACTAAAATATTAAGCATAACCAAATTTCTGTTTTCCTTATATCTGGAACAAATTTGATTTTTCCATGTAAAATTCCAAACAGATCTTCACATAGTGATGCACTCAGTGTATCATGTACCAACCTATTGTTCTAGCCACCTTCATGGATCTCCTTAATTTCCTGTGTCTAATGCTAGCAAATATTCAAAGTATACAAATGTGTTCATAACAAATGCTTAACATGAAACACAGGACATTTCTGAAAGCTTGTGTTGCTATCTCACTATGTTCCATCTTCACTAAAAGCTGACTGGTCCTATTGAAAAGTGGTAGAAGTTGCCCAGACTGCCTTCAACCTGACAGTTCCTTGACACTGTAAATTTGCAAGACTTGGACAAGGAAAGGAAAGGACTGGGAGAAGAGCTAGTCAGCAGAAATTCAGATGATTTCCCTACCGACACTAGGGGAATGTTTCTGTAAAAAAACCCACAAACGAATAACATCCCCCCCAAAAAAAAACCAACAAAACAAACAAAGAAAAAACCCCAAACCAAACCAAAAAGGAGGACAGGAAAATTTAAGATCTGCCAGAACAATTGTTTTGTTTCAGGAAGTTACCATGGAATAATCTCAAAGCACACATCCATTTAGAGTCACTCAATTTTTTTGCTTAAAATAGAATTTTTGCCTAAAACAGAATTTATTCTCACAGAGACAATCAGTGAAAGATATTAATTTATAGTATATTTATAGTATATGTATAGATGTATACAAAAATCCATTAAGGAAGGGAAGGGATGGGAGGGAAGAGAGAGGGAGTTCTACAACATGGATGTTTCGTTAATATTTCTTTTTTAAATCAATTGTTTGCGTAGGAATCATGACCTAGTTTGGGCTGTTCTACACACAGGCTCTTCAGAGACAGTGTCATACCTACAGTTCAGTATTAACGCATGTTCTAATTTTATTTCCTATCCTAGTTTCATTCGGTTTTAAAGCTGTACTAAGTAAACTAGAATTCACAATTTCACAATAAACTGAATATAAAACAACATTACTTAAGACTGTTTAGCATACTAATAAGACTATCAGTGTAAAAGAATAAACATAAGACAGTTAAAGAGGATTATTTTCAGCTCATAAGGTTGCTAAAGAGGCAAGGATTCATTCCTGGACATTTAATGATTTTCTTTTCCTGTATGGTCTATTAGTATTGCAAAATTTCTGAGACAGATGAAAAATTATGCACGTTAGTACCACAGCATGTCTCAGAGGAAAAAGTTTCTCATTATTTTACTGAAATGGTTTCTTGCCTATCAGCCAATTCTTTGCTTATGTCTGCAGTGTCCCACAATCTCACTTTACCTTTAATTGTACTCATGGGAGAGCATTACTGTCACTAAGTTTAATAAGGAACCTCTGATACCCTCCAATTGCCTTTCCGGCTGCCAATGCTTCCTCTGTTTTTCAGTCAGTCAGGATAAAATCACTTTCATTGAGATTAGTATTTTAAACATACAGCAAAGTCAAATTAGCCTAACATAGAGATGCAAGCATACAGCTAAGCTGTTGTAGCACACAGGTTAGGCATAGTCTAAGTAGCAAGTGATAATGTGGTTTTCTCAGTTATCCCTTTGCTACACTGAATCTTACGAGCTCTTCCCTGAAAAGCTTCTTTTCAGACTGAAGAAGAAACAAATATGGACTGAGGTATTATTATTTTACAGTAAACCACTTTCTTATAAACTTCAGCCCAGTTTATTTAAACAAATGAAGAAGAACTACTTGGATGAAAGACCATGAATCTTGCCACTGTAACAGAAGCAGTGAATCTGAATTTCATACCATGACTTCCTTGTAAAAAGAAAAAAAACCACAACAAAACCTTAGAACAGTTACATATCAGAGAATTAGATTAACTAAAGTATTTTTAGCTCACTAACAGTAGAAAGTAGGATACAAAGAGGTGTATTCTTTCTTTTCTCCGGGAGCAGAAGAGAAGAAACTGCAAAAAGGTGTTTCTGTCTCTGTAAGATCACACCTCCCATCTTTGTCCTCAAGCTAGGCCTTAAACACCTACAAAACTGTGTAATGATTGACCAAGCCTCTTCTCAAAATAACAGCTCCAGTTTCAGACTCCTAGGAGGCCTGGGGTTAACCATTTTACTCTGGTTGAGGGGTAGAGGCTGTCAGAGATCTGATCTGAGCTCATCTTCACTGTTCTTGAGGACTTGCCTTCCTGATTTAGTTTAGAAAAAGCACAGGTAGTGAATAAAACTGATCTTAATAAATCTAAAAGACTCAATGAACACTACCTTGCCTTCTCTTGTAAGCTGCTTTTTAAACTATGAGTCTCACCCTTGCCCCCTGCCTGTGCTACATTTTTGACTGCACCACAGCCAGTCTTGTGCCTGACTAGTACCTTGTTGATCCAGATGTTGACCTACAGACTGAAGACCTCATCACTATGGACTTGACATCTGATTACTGGACTATAGTTGACCTTGGTTACCGCTTCCTGACTCAAATATCTGTCCTGACCTTTGACCTATCCTACCACTACAGACCTTCCTGATGATCAGGACTCTCAGCTGAGGCTAGCCACCATCACCACTCCTGGACTGCTCGCCTCTCTTGGGTGTTGCAGAATGGGACCCTTGCTGGTGAGGCCACTGCCTCTTCTGAGGATGTTACCATACTTGGCTCCTGGCCCTCCTTCCCTTAGGGACCTACCTACCCTTGCTGTTGCCAAGAGAGACTATACTCCATTTGAGGCTATACACATTTCAGAAAACTGCTTCCCACCCCTACCCACAACATTCCAAAAAAGACACATCAAGCTATAAAATGCCTTTAGAACAAGTTTGTTTCAGGGTATCGTTCAAGAGAATTTAAACTGAGAGGGTTTCTATTAGAATACTGTGTCCAGTTCTGGGCTCCCCAGAGAGTCCAGTGGAGGCTGAGAGACCTCAGGCTGTTTAGCCTGAAGAAGGCAACGCTGAGAGGGGATCTTATCAGTGTTTATAAATATCTGAAAGGTGGGTGTCAAGAGGATGGGGCCAGTCTCTTATCAGTGGTACCTAGAAAAAGGACAAGGGGCAAGAGGCAAAACTAGAACCCAGGAAATTCCAGCTGGACATGAGGAAAAACTTCTCTCCTATGCGGATGACAAAGCCCTGGAACAGGCTGCCCATAGAGGTTGTTGAGTCTCCTTCTCTGGAGACTTTGAAAATCCACCTGGATGTGTTCCTGTGCAACCTGCTTTGGTAGGTTAGGTGAACAGGCACAGGCAAGGTAAGCCTGCTTTGGCAAGGATGTTGGACTAGATGATCCTTCCAACCATCCTGTGATTCTGTGAAATAATTTTATAGCAATTAAAATATTTTCTGTTGGAAATGTAGAAGTGAATTTGGGTATTATTTTTTAAAGCCACTGCATAAATGTAAACTATGTTTGTGTGGGCTGAAGTATGCAGTATGTGGTCTGGAAATAGAGTGTCTGAGCTCTTTCCTGAAGGCCATTCACTTTACCCATCCAGTTAATTCTAGCTACCAAGAAGTCCTTTAGGGGAAGCTCCATCCACTTCCTTGCATTCCAAGCAGGTTCATAAGTCAGAAGTCTGACTGATGAGAACTGAGCAGTCAGCACTTCTGACTTTTTCAAAAAGCTTTTTATTCAAGTTCTCTGTTGACAGACTCACTTAATTTTTGTCCTTGACATATAAAGACACCTGTTTATCTTTCCAAATCTATACCATGGGTTTTGGAACTCTCTAACACAGCAACTTATGACATATAACAGCAGTACAAACAGGCCTTACCAGAGCCTGGACCTAAAACTTTGAAAGCTATATGGTAAGTACATCCACAGTCCCAAGGCCTAAGAGCGCACACTGAGTTCTTTCAATAAACTTTACTAGTGTCCATACATGACAAACATATAACATTTATAAAATCATTATTTAGTATTTCAAAATATTTTGATTCCTCACAGGACCTTTCCTTAGCAGAATAACAAGCATGAAAGCAGAGGACTGAGATAATATGTTCTAACAGGCAAATTTGCAAGCAGTGACATGCCGGTTTTCAGTTCAGGTGTGCAATATATTTCTGTTCAGTATATTCTCTCAGCACTGCAGAAAGCAATTTTTCTTCCTTGCACTTTTTTTTTTTAAAGAACGTTTTTTCTTTAAACTCTATATTCAAAATTTCATGTATTCTTATATTAGTCAGGACTCCTCTGCAAAGACGTGATCCATCCAAGGTCGTTCCTTTCTTTTTGAAACACATTAATTAATTAAGAAACACTGCCTTACACAATGAGTCACCCTTACCCTGAGCAATTCCAAGTATTACCAATTTTCTCTTAGCTCAGTAAAAGCTGAAATTACTTGGCTTCTCCTTTAAAAGGGAGCAGTATTTTAAGAATGTTCTCAGTGCAGGTGTTACAGTTTAACACCAGAACACCTGTTTCTCCCAAACTGGCTCCATCTCTGGTATGCAGCTGCCAATCACACACACAAGGTGAAGGTATTTTCTTTATTCTCATGAGTGCACAGTCAGGGGTGCCGGGTCAAAACCAGCACACCCAACACCCGAAACCGTCACTCATTTATACACAAAATGGTAATCATATTCCTCTTTCTAATCCTTATGCATAGTTATTCAACTGTACAATTGGTCAAAATATCCTCGCTTGCTATGTAAATTACAGCACATACTCTATTTTCTTAACTACTTATTATTTCCTTGTTCTTTTGAGGAGGTGGTAGAATTGGGGTTGGTGGTCCATGAGCCAGTGGTTGCCATCTCTCCCTTACAGAATCACCCTTCCTCCAGTTTCACTTAGATTTGGCAATCTTCAACAGTTCTTCATGATGGCCAACTCATTTATACTCTTTGTTTGAGACATATATATCCTGATATTATTGCTAAATCCTGTTTAATAAGTAAAACAAGAGTGCATTGGAGAGTCTGTTACTAGGTACATAATGGCAAAAGCCAAGCCAGGCTTGCTCACCTTAACTAACTTAAAATACATCAATAAACATATCTTCCAATATGTAAATAACCACTTCTAATCTTTTCTGGGGCATTTATATCATACCTACCACAGCTCATAGGATTTTAAAGGAAAAAGAGAAGCCGAATTGGAAAATTAAGAAGTAGTATTGTTCGGATTTTTTTCTTTCATGAAGAAAATGTATACATATTTGCTAGTTAGCCAAAATATTTTGTTTGCTTTTAAATATTTAATATTTTATTTAATTTTACATATTTTAAGAACATTGCTTGAAGAATAATGACCCTAAACACATCTGTACTCCTGTATACTAAAGGAAAACTTACAAAAACTCAAGAAGAAAAATTTTATTAGTTTTTTTTCTGAAACTGATGACATTTATCATGTATATGTTTTTTTATAGTCCCTTATAACTTTCTTTTTCAGTTAACTTTTTGTTTACTGGGTAAAAAATGTAATCGTACTTGTCATAAAAAAAAAAGTTCTCAGCTTGATCAGCTCCTTTCTTCTTTCCCTACAGCTATGCAAGCTACAGAGGACAGAATGGGAAAAGAACTTGTGGCTGAGGATCATATGGATCATGAGGACCATGTGGCTGGTATACATAATTTAAGCAGCATTCTGGGAAGAAGTTCTGTCTGATTCAGTCAAGCTCTTTCTTCCCTATGTAAAGGCTTTTCATTTCCTCTCTCTACACCAGGGTTGTATTTTGCGACCTTTCACCTGCTTTCTGCCATCACTGGCTGCAGCTTCCTGCTTCTACCATCCATCCATCCATCCATCCATCCATCCATCCATCCATCCATCCATCCATCCATTTTCTCATTCATGGCACACTCAGGCATACAGCTTGTTTAGTGTGCTGTGGGACTTCGTGACTTCATAAACACAAAGTATTCAGTCATTTTGTCCTTGTCTCAGTGTTCTTCCAGGAAATACAATGGACCATCCTGCACAACGCTGAATAGCCTATTACTTAAGAACCTTGTTGCAGCAATCATAGTTAGATTTTTTTTTCTAGTGCTGTAACTGTTTTCCACAGGAACTGTGAACCAATAAAGTTGTCTCCATTTTAGAAGTGGTTTAATTGTATCAATAGCATCAAGAAATGCAATTGTACTATTCTAGTGCACAAATAAGAACCCAAGGATCAAACTCAACATGCTTTATGGTTACTTTTTAGAGTTTTTATCACACAATCCCATTTTCTTCCCCAGTAACATTCAAGATGAATATACTTTAAACAAAAATACTTTACACAAATATCCCAAACAACACAGTAAAGACTTTGTCACTTTAGTACTAAAGAAATGTATGTCCATTGAACTAAAGAAGTTCTGAAAATGTCTGAAGTATTTTAAAAATAAATAAATAAATGACAGCTATGATCAACTCCATCATTGAATTATGGTGAACTGGATCTGACTGGCAGAAACTTCTGTCTTAAAACACATTCTGATATTTTTTTCCCCCCAAGATGTTGTAGGCTTTCCACTTAACAGCACTGTTTCATGCATCACACTAATTCAAATTACAAGTGAAAAATATGTCAGTCACTTATGGGTACAGAGTAAACCATACAAGTCAGGAATTCAAGGGAAAATATTAGATTCTGCAATTCCAATACAGTTATTTTTTCCATGACACACTTCAGAGTGTTTTGGGGCACAGGAAGTCCAACATTTCTCTTAAATTATTTTGCTAACTCCTTTCAGTTTCAGAAAATCTGTGTCTATCATCCAGCCAATGCCAATGCTTTCCTTTTTATAGTAATGTCTCTTAGCTATCACATTTTATATAATGCTGTTCTTTTTGGTTTGTTGCTTCTGGTTTGTGTTTGGTTGGTTGGTTTGGTTTGGATTTTTTTTTCCCACATCTACTCCTATGCTCTTTCCTGCCTTCAGGTATTGCTTAGCACAGCAACACATCATAAGATAATGCCTATAGCTCCCTACTAAATAAGCTTTTGCTATTCCATTTAGATTCTTATCTGTCAATACCTCTCTTCCGAAGAAAAAGAAACCAAACTAAACCAATTATTCTAAGCATGTTCATATCAAGGTCACATAAACGGAATTATCACCACGAAGGCAAAAACTTCATATTTCTTTCTACATGTGTGAAAACTCCTTTAACAAAGTGTCTACCACTACAATGAACTTCATTATCATTTTCAGAGTCATCCTCCTGACCCTCACCTGTTTGGAAAATGTTTCATGTTATTTACCATAAAACTACTAGTACTCATTTTTTCCAAGCTGCATCCCATTGTTATTTTCTTGCTCATTCTCAACTTACCTTCAGGATATTCCTCTACTCTTTTATCTGTATCTAGATCAGTTGACAAAATCATAGCTAAAAATGTTGATTATTACCTTTCCCAGGTCATTAATGAACATATCAAATATATTAAAAGATTCAACAGGTGTCACTGTAGTGACCTTGGAACGACTGCATTTTGTTTGTCACACTCCATTTCATAACAACTGTCACATTTCACTTACTGCTGGAACCAGAATAGTGTCTTTCACTTCAATCTTCCTTCTCTAATGTAGGTCAGCACCTGTTCCATACAATACCTTGCTTTAAATCTGGGGCTTATCACCTCAATACACTAAATACTGCCAATCACCTTAGTTTCAAAAGTTAACAATTCTTATGTGGTATCTGAATGCCTAGTTTCAAACTTGGTATCAAAATATAAGATGGCAGTTGCTGTTTTTCAACCTACTACATAGGTGCTTATATTCTCATTTCACATTAAATTAATTTCAAGATAACTACTTAGATGAAATCTGAACAGTTGAAGATGGACTTCCAATTTACAAAGCAAGAAAATTAAAACAAAATCTAACCTATATTGCATTGCCTGACTGGTATGGAAATTAAAAGTTAACACTTTCTTTTTCTTCTGGTATCTTAAAAACAATTCTAACTGGCTATTTCAGGTGCATTTTTGTTTCAACTGCCATGTAATGATCAGCAGTGACTGCCGTAGTGTAAAGAATGATATTCAGAATGAGGTGTACAAAACACTCGTTAGTTACAAGCATAATGGTTCAACTGGAGATACAGACAGTCACAAAAAAATCCATTTTGCGTAGCCAGGATGGAGTGGCTCTGGGCTGGTTTTATAGCCTTTAAAATGGGCTGCTGTAGCATATTGCAGCTTACTATGTATAACCTCTGGGGTACTCCCAGTAGGAACCAGTAGCCAGTTTTTGCTTCCACAACTATGGCAGTCATTACATAGCAATATTGTCAGGGAGCTATAGAAATAAAAACATTTAAAATTGCCTCTAACACTATGAATATGAGTATTATAACAAAACACTTCAAAATTTACAAAACTATTCATTTTCTTGCAAAATTTGCATTTGCTTTGTATTTCTTTTATGATATTTAGAACTAAAAGGTAAGGTTCGAAACTGACTGTCCCATAAGATTCATATGATTATTGTGCACACCAGAGAATACTGTTAGAGGAATTTTTATCATTAGTGTTTGCCAGCCTTGAGATAATCAAAACTGCTTGGAGTTACTCCCATAAAACAAAATTAAGCTGAGATGTCTTTCATGAATGACAAATAGATATGACAGAACTGTAGCTATCAATGTAGAAGCCATAGAGTTTCTGTATAGAAAACAAAGGGAGAAATAACTTTTGGAAGCTATAAGAAGTCTTCACAACATAGAACTTCATTTACTTTCATATACCACATTTTCCTGCACTTCTGTTTCTTCGGAAAAGCTTGGGCATAGGTGGCTTTACTACTAAGGCAAGCTACCTTATGATTATTTTGTGGTTACTGATATGAAATCTCATGAAAAAAAAAAAAAGTTTTATTTTCCTATTCTAACAGGTAACTGAAAATACTCCTTAGAACTTTCATTTTCTGTGATGGCCACCAATACTCGATTAAAACCAGCTAGGTTAGGCTAAACAGCTGGGAGATGTTCAGTGGGAACAGGCATTAAGCATGATGGTAGGAATTACAGCTTGGACTAAGTTGATTTTTCACTCTAAAAAGGTAAATGTGCTGGTTTCATTGCCTTCGCTTCCTCCCTGATCACATATATTTTTTGGTTCGTTTTTGTTTTGTTGTGGTTTTTTTTGTTGTTGTTGTTGTTGCTTTTTTTTTTTTTTTCCCTTTTTTTTTTACCTTGAAAGATTGTACAAGATGATCCTTGAGGTCCCTTCCAACCTGGGATTCTATGATTCTATATACGTTGCCCTTCCCTCTCTTGCACTGACCTGCTTCAACTTCCCAAAATAACAGAAAAGCAACCTGACAACAAAGAGCAGTTCTCCATCCATCAGATGAGTGAACTGAACAGTTCAGTGAAGATTCTGGCAGACATCAGTCCAAAAGAGGAAGGCAGACCCATATAGTTCCAAGTTAAGGCTGAAGGGAGAACAGTTAATTCATCTGAGCCATAACCTGTAATTTTAGCCGTGCTACAGGATGAACCACAAGCAGGCTGCATTTCCATAAACTTCTTCAGCAGGTACATTTACAGTCTAAATGTCTACAATTATCTTTGCTGATGCAACACCTGAGATTCTACAGTCATAATGGTAAGTGGACACCTTTCCACCCATCCAGAAAAGCAAATTGGAGAACTGGTAATGCAAGAGTGGAAGACAATTTTTTTCCCTGGCCATCGTTACCTATGAAAAAAGCTCTGTGCTTTATTGGAAAATAGTGGGGAGCACAAATGAATAGGAGAGTTTAGAATAGAACAGATGAAAGAGTTTGTTAAAAGATATGAAAAATGTTGGCAATATACCTTCTTGTATAGCAACAAAGTTCTGTCACCAGATCAAATCTTCACCAGTATGTAATTTCTGATTGTATATAGTATGGTTACTTCACACAATAGAAAGCTGCATGCAAGTTTTTCCTTGCATTTATCCCATGGATTCATTCTGTGTGCCCAAACCAGCCCCCCAGAACATGTGACCTTTTTTCTCTCTCTCTGGCCAAATTAATTTCTCATTCTCTTCTGTCTAGTTACACAGCCTCAGCAGGGCTGAACAGTTTGTAAAGATAAGTATCTTTCCTGGGAAATAACAGAATGTGGTTGAAGTTCCTTAGGCAGGCAGGAAATTAAAGCTGGATCTCCTACTGTCTGGCCAAGTCTCTGACCAATACGCTGTTAAAAAAAAGGGAGGGAAGAAGGAGTGGGGGAGGCACACAGGAGTAGCCATTCCCTTTTTGGCCCATGGTGAGACAGTAAGCTGAACACTTGCAGCCCTTAGAGATCAATGGTATAGCAGAACACTGTCTGTAGCCCAAGGAGGACCCCATCCTGGATCAGAGGACTGCTCCAGAAGAAGGATGTGATTTCAACTGAAGCCTGTGCTAGAGCCATCCATCACTGAGACGATTATGGCCTGTGGAAGGGACCCACATTGGTAGAAGTGACCAGAGTCAGGTTGTCCCCCTGCAACCCAGGGAGCTTAATTGTGGAGCAGATATCCACCTGCAGCCTGTGGAGGACCCTATGCCAGAGCAAGTGGATGCACCCAAAGGAGGCTGTGGCTATGTGGAAAGCCTGTGCTGGAGCATGTTCTTGGCAGGACCTGAAAACATGTGGAGAGAGGAGTCCACACTGGAAAAGGTTTGCTGTCCAGGGCTTGTGACCCTGTGGAAGGCAACCACACTGGAGCAGTTCATGAAGGACTACAGCCCATGGAAGGATTCATATTGGAGAAGTACATGAAAGACTTTATCCCATGAGAGGGACCACATTTTAGATCAGGGGAAGAGTGTGAGTCCTCCCTCTGTGGAGGAAGGAGCAGCAGAAACAATATGTGATGAACTGACCACAACTCCCTTTCCCCATCCCCCTGTGCTGCTGGGGGAGAAGAGTTATAGAACTCCGGGAGTAAAGTTAAGCCTCTCCAACCACAGAGACATGGATCTTATATATTTAGTGAAAGAAAGGGACTTTTACAAAAGGTGGTTGTTTTGTGTTTTTGTTTGTTTGTGGTTTTTTGTTTTGTTTTGTTTTTGTTTGTTTGTTTGTTTTGTTGTTGTTGTTTTTGTTTGTTTTTTTTTGTGTGTGTGTTTGTTTGTTTTTTTTTATTCTGCTGCAAGTGAACCAAAAACATGTTTTCTTGTCGCTTTCAGAGGAACAGTTCTGTGCATGAACTTTTTAAGTGCTAGACCCATCATGCTAGAATATAAAATTAACTTCATGCCATACTTGAATTCAGATACACCCTGAATATGTAATTTATTCATAGTTAGTTTAATGAACCAAGTATAATTAGGATGTTTCTGTAACTAAGAGTTTGCTATTGTGAGCACTGGCATTTTTCTATGTTTCTGTGAACAGCCTTCTATGAGAATTATTAATCTTAGTAGTAGAGATATATTATTAGTAAGATACTGAGTTATTGAACAATAAATCTGACAAAACGAGCTATTGATACAGAAGAAAAAATGTCATTAACCACAAACATAATATTTAATGGAAGACAGTATAATGGTAAAAATATATTCAAATGCTGTGTAATTAATATAATCACTAATTTTAGCAGATGGTTGCTTTAAATGGGAGAGAAAGTATATTGGGAAGAGAAAGGGAACAGAGGAGAGAGAGAAGATTTGTTAGGTATAGTAATTAAGTCAAGACAGCTTTGAATGTTTCCCACAATGAAATTCCAGCCAATTAGTGTTCTATAACCAAATAAAGCCTAAATTACATGTTTGCTCTTGTTTCTATACTGGCACTTTCTATTGTATTAGTGCCTTTTAGATTAGACCCTTTTAATGCCATGAACTAATGTTTGGAAAAGTGTCATTGCCCTCTAACACCTAGAATAAGAATTATGCTGTTACATGCTAGTAACTGTACCTTGCTAACTAGTACACTTCCTTCAAATTACGGTATATTGCCTTGGCTTTTCCCATGGAAGGATGCAAATTTTGAATACAATTTTGATAGGATATTTACTTATTTCTCATAATATACTTTGTCTCAGCAGAAGTTAAAAAAAATAAGGGCGTACGTTTTTGATAGTGTGTGAAAACGTGCATAAAGACAATATATATATATGAGTTGGCCAGAACTGCTCATGTAGCTTTCCTAAATTTCAGAGAAATATCAGAGCTTGTGTATCCTTGAGAACACAAACACTCTTTGGAGTCTCTTCCACTATGTCAAAGCCTGGGCTATCAGTGGAAGTCCACTAAAAGTGTATTGGACTACACAGACTTGCTTTCAATTTATGTCTGGTTAGTACACAGCACAGTCTCTCATTAAACAATGTCTCTATTTTTGGATGACATGACTTTGTGCACATTTTTACCCTCCATTTACAATTCATCAATTTTGTTGTTTATTTGTTTTTTTCAAGCACCTCACTGTTTACACAGTTAAGCAAATATTGATCTTAAAAGCTCATGTCAAATGATTTGAGGATGAGCTCTAAAAAGCAAAAAATTCATAAAGCAAAGGAGTTGAAAAAAAGCACAAAATGACTAACAAGTAACAAAAATTTCTTTGGAAGAAGTCCCTCACAGACTTCTTCACCACTGTTCCTTGTCATGGCCACATGAGAGCCACACACTTGTTACATCATTACCAGAACAAACCTTTTGAGATGAATGATTTAGTTTAGCACCGATTATGATCACTAAGAGCTCAATACCCTTATTGGCCTCACATAGAAGTGTCACATTTTAGTGTCAGGGTGGCTCCCGAGACCTATAACAGATGGTCTCTGTTAAACCCCTTTCCCTTCCCCTTTGGCGCATGTCCTGCTTACCACAGAACCTTGTGGAGTCCAGATAACTACAGACCGCATCACAGAATCTCGCATGGAAGCAGCATGCACTCTACATTTTTTGGTGGCTGCCCGACCTGTATAACTGCACTGATGACTAATCTGATGCCACGTAGTAAAGACATTAGAAAATAATAATAATAATTTGGTAATAACCATTTCCACAATCCTCACAACTTAATGGAGTTCTAATATCCAGTGGAGTCAGAGTAGCATACTGGGGAGCAGTACAACTTCCCGAGATAAACCCAAAGGTATTCTGAATAATGAAACCCCCTAGGTAATGCCTGTAGTACAGAGATGTGCTTGTTGCCCAATTCAGCGCAACATAAATCAGAGATAAACTCCACAGGAAAGCAGGGGCTTTTGCCCAGCACCCAGAACAAAGAGTTTTCAGATAAATAGTGAGAACAAGAAAACAGTAACATAACACGTAAGACACGTAAGGGAACAGTATGGCATTTAACTCTGAAAGAAATGATAAAAAGACATGAATCAACACTGCTCTCAGAAACGACATTATTTGGGCAGTCAATTTTGGTTTCCAATACTTAAAGATGCTCAGAAAAAAAAAGTGACACTCTCTCAAGTGAGCGAACTGGAATTTGAGCTATTTGGGGAATCTATCAGAGCTCCAGCTGTGCCCATGTTGCACGCCAATAAATCTGTCATGGTTTAGGGTCAGGGCAGCCCCTTAGACTTATAACAGACACTCTCTGTTAACCCCCCTCCCTCCCCAAAGGGAAAGGGAAAAGGAAAGGAAATAAGGGAGAGAGACTCAGTGATTAGAAAAGGAAACTAGAAGAGCTTTAATGAAGATGAAAATAATAATGGAATTTATACAAATATATACAAAACCAGTACCAAACCCAAACCCCTGATGATAATTATATCACAACACCATTGACACTGTGGAGCAGGCACTGGGAGAGTCCCAGACTGGGCCCTGCAGCAGATGGGAGCTGTGTTCAGGAGCTGGATTCAGGTACCAGATTCAGGAACACACCGATTGGGATCAAAGGCGGAACGGACAGAGTCCTCCTGGGATGCTCCGAGGAAGGAACCAAAAGAGGGCCTGAGCCAAGCCAAGCTGGCAAAGTGGTCCAAGAGGGCAAAGAGAGGGGTGAGCCCCTCATGATGCCTCATCTTTATACCTAATATGATGTATATGGGCTGGAATACCCCGTTGGTCGGTTTGGGGTCACCAGCCCTGTCCCCTCCTCCCTGCAGGTACGGCCTTTCACTTTCCTGCACCCCTCAATGTGGTGCACAAGGTCCAGCAGTGGCCTTGGTCTGCACACCAATCCTTGGTACTGACTCTAAACACAGGGTGTTATCACTGCCAGCAGCAGACACTGCCTGTGAGAACAGCCTGCTAACTTCAGACAGTGCAGTGAGTTAGAAGAACTGAGATGAAAAGTAGAATCACTGAACAGAGTTAGTTTTGTTCTCACTCAAACCAGGACAAAGAGCAAGGGAAAAAAAAATAAAAACAAACCTCATCAATCAATAAAAACCAAATTATGAAAAGTGGATATGTCTATCAACATTTTCAAACTAGGGAACAAGTGCTCTGTACTTCTATGATAAAGAAAAAAATTAAGTAGAAACAAATAAAGGTTTTGTAGGGAATACTACTATTGTTAGCCAATACATTTATCAAAGTGACTCTTAGAACAAATTATTACACAATAGAGGTAAATTAGAAAAGAGATTTCAAAGTTTGCCGCAGAGCAGACTAAAATCTCCTGCTACATGCCTTGGGAAGATGGTATGGTCAGCAGAAACGCAAGACAGACCTAGGCAAACCTCATCTGAAGCTGAGTAAAGTTAAGGGAAAGAATCCCATCAATAACAATGGTATTTGGATACAGCCCAGAAATTTTAGGAAGAGTGTTTAAAAATGAAGCTCTTGTTGAGACCTCCACCTGCTCCTATGACACTGTAAAATACATTGGGGTTTTTTTATTTTAAAATTGCATCTTAACATCTGACCTTTCCATCTTCACTAATATTGGCATGTGCCTTTGAATACTTCACATCCATGCCCCATGTCTGCTAAATTAGGTCACTTCCACACGCAACACTTCCAATCGAACACCAAAGAGTGAGCTTGTTGTGTCAGTGTCCAGTGAGTGTGAAGCACAAGGGCCAGATACAGTAATTTGTAAAACTCTTTTTTTTCCATGTACATTATGGAATTGTAATATACAGTAATAGAATGTATAACTGTTGCCAGTGCTAATCAAGGCATAAGGTAAGGTGTACAGAATTTAGACACAGAACTATTCTTAAATCTTTTCAGGAGAAAAATTTCAGCTTCCAGCTCTCCAGCCATCCTGTCTCGAAACGTTTAAGCTCTTCATAGCACCTTCTTTAAGAGTCTGACATATAACAACATCCTCACATTCAGAACCTGCTGTAATGAACAATCAGGATAAATTGTCATGAGGATCTATAACCAATAACAGAAATATAAAGGTATCTGAATCATGCAGAACATTTTGAGGTGACTATAGAAGTGTTTGATGGATGGCACTCTGTAAATTTCATAGAATTGTGTTGGAAGGGACACCTGGAGATCATCTAGTCCAACACCCTGCTCAAGCAGCTTCACCTAGGGCAGGCTGCACAGGAACATGTCCAGGTGGGTTTTGAAAGTCTCCAGAGAAGGAAACTCCACAACCTCCCTGGGGAGCCTGTTCCAGTGCTCCGTCACCCTCACAGTAAAGAAGCTTTTCCTCACGTTGAGATGGAACATCCTGGGTTCTAGTTTTGCCCATTGCCCCTTGTCACTGGGCACCACTGAAATGAGACTGGCCCCATCCTTTTGACCCCTGCCCTTTTGATATTTATAAGCATTGATAAAGTCACCTCTCAGTCTTCTGTAGGCTAAACAGATCCAGGTCTCTCAGCCCTTCCTCATAAGAGAGATGTTCCAGTCCCCTAATCATCCTCTGTTGGATTCTCTCCAGAAGTTCCCTGTCCCTTTTGAATTGGGAAGCCCAGAGGTGGACACAATTCCCCAGATGTAGCCATGCTCTGGGGCAGAGCAGAGAACCTGTACAAGGTCCAGCAGCACACCTCTCCAGGTTGGTTTTGATGGTGATGTTAGAGGGTGGAGGATGAAGCAGAGTCTTGGCTTTTGGGTCACCAGGGTCCAAAATGACTCTTTCTCAATGGTGTCCACTACAGGAACATGATTTTGAAATCACCTATCTATCTCTGACTTGCCTCTTCTAATGCTGCAAAGCCTTATGATTGTTTCAGCTCTAGGCTCCTAACTTTAAGAGTGATATTGGGGTGCTGAAGTGTGTTCAAAGAAGGGCAAAAAAGCTGGTGAAAGGTCTAGAGAGTAAGTCTTAGGAGGAGAGGCTGAGGGACCTAGGGTTGTTTAGCCTGGAGAAATGGAGAGTGAGGAGAGACCTTATTGCTCTCTGTAACTACCCAAAAGAAGACTGCAGTGAGATGGGTGCAGGTCTATTCTCCCCAAGTAACAAGCAATAGGACATGAGAAATTGGCCTCAAGTTGCACCTGGGAAGGTTTAGATTGACGACCCTTTCAATGAAGAAATTTTTCCTTAATGTTCAAACACTGGAATAGGTTGCCCAGGGAAGTGTTTGAGTCATCATCCCTGGAGGTATTTGAAGTATATACATGGTATTTAGACACGTGGTTTAGTGGTGGACTTGGCAGTGCTAGGTTAATGGTTGGACTTGATTGGTGTTAAGAGTCTTTTCCAACCTACATGATCCTATGATTCTAAGAGTATCAGGCTCTTAACCACACACACTTGTTTGCCTTCAGAAAAGCACTCCCTAAGCACCTGTTCTGATCAAAACAGCTTAATGTCAGTGAATTTCAC
>JANHFX010007221.1:18966-32593 GCA_027560015.1 Chloroceryle amazona | reverse complement strand
TCAGGGAGCTGTCAAGAGCCAGAAGGTCTCCCCTGAGCCTCCTTCTCTCCAGGCTGAACAACCCCAGGTCCCTCAGCCTTGTCTAGATATCACAGGGTTTATTCTCAAAACCCCGCTATGTACAAGTGGCTCCTGTTCCATTCACACTGCTTTCTCTGCCCTCACTGCCAGCCTGCTTCCAGCTCCACATGGCCTAAGAAGAGCTTCCTCCCCTTCTGCCTATTCCTCTCACTTACCGACTGCTCTGCTAACAGCAGTGATGGGGCTCCAAGCGCTGCAGCTCCAGCGGCGCTGCCCTGTTCCCGAGGGAACTGCTCCATCCTGCACTGCCCAGCGTCATCGTGTGCAGTCCATCTGCGCTCCAAGAGTGGGGCAGGGTGAGGGCAGGGTGTCTTGGCTGGGTTAGGTGGAGTCTGAGAGGTACACGCTCAATAGCCCAGAAAGAGGGGCTAGAGGAAGATGTTCTTATTCCAGGAGGGAACAGGTGTTTTGTTTGCACATCTGAAAGTACATTAAAACCAGAGATTAATGATGCATCATACTATGGGAATGGCTTCTCCAGCTGGACTGGAAATAGCTGGTAAGGAGCAAAATGAACTAAGCAAAGTGATCCCCTTAGTGAAAAGGGCTTGGTCTTGCCATGGTCCTGCGATGCCTTTCCCTTGGTTCCCACTCTTCTGTGGTCACTACCTCATGCAGCCCTGCATGTCCTCTCCCCCCACTGCCCCTGGTACCTTCCACCTCCTCTTCTAGCACTTGCAGCCTCTCCTGAGCGTTCCTGTTCCCTGCAGCAGCTGACTCCCGGTAGTGTCTCTTTGCTTCTGTCAGGTTCTGCTGCACTCCAAGGCCCTTCTCATAGCAAACGCCCACGTGGTATCTGCTTTGGGCATCCTAACCACAGGAGGAAGCACAGCAATCAGACCCACTCGATGGAGAAGTGACGACAGCACATGAAAGGAGAACAGAGAGTGTTTAACACCTTCTTTAAAGCTTACTGCTCTATCTTTGGTCACCTTCTTTAAGTTTACTCTTCTATCTTTGGTCCCCTTCTTTAACTTTACTCCTCTATCTTTGGTCCCTCAGTCCATATCTTCAGTAATTTACTCCCTTCTCTGAGCACATAGTGAAGCAGAATTTCTTACCAGCTATCTTTGATTCTGCTCCTCCATATCCCTTCCCAATTAAATTCAGTGATTTCCCTTCAACATCCAGCTCTGCGTCACGGGAACAAAGGAACTGCTGTCCCTGCAGAGCATCCCAATTGTCTCAGGGGTCAGAGCTAAGGGGACTTGGGCAGCCTTGACTGCACCCACATCCTGATCACACCCAAACTTGGAGCACGCCCCTGGACTGCCCTACTGTGCTTCACACACACGTCTTCTAAAACATATGTTTAGGTGTCAGCTGTGCACTTCAGCTCTGAGATCCACCAGGAGGCAAAGGGTGAGAATGAGAAAGCCAGAAGCGGTCCCAAAGATACTGAAAAGATCACAGAGGCCAGTGGTCACACGGAGCTTTTCCAGCAAAAAAAAGCCAACAACATAACTGGAGGAGAAACCTACCAGAAACATGACTTATACAAGGCTTGGCCAAAAAAAAAACAAACAAGAAGGATAAGAAAAAAAACCCCAACAGGAAATAAGTAGCAAGTTTAATAAAGCCACGAGAAAAAAACATATTGCAAGTGTTGCTGTCTGGGACGTAGCTGGTACAGGAAAGCGAAGCGCTCAATGAGTGGGTGCTTTGCAAAATGTTGCAAGTCTCAGTTTATGACAGCAGTAAACTTCTTTAGAGATGAGATAAACATGCTGAAGGATTGGCACTTCAGCTGTGACAAGAGACAGGGTTAAGTTGGTATGAAGTATTCCACGAGCCCATACGATGAACGCCTCGAAGGCAAGACCACGAGGAGAAGAGATCCCCAAATTAGCACGGCATAAGTGACTGTGAGATACTTTGAAATTGGAAAGGTCAGGCTCAGTTCTCCAACAACGTTCTTGAGCATGGATTTTATATTCAACTGTTGCACGCATAAAATAAGGGAGGAAAAAAGTGGTAAACGAAGCAAAACACAGTTCTCTGAAGCGTCGCTGTATTTGGAAGAACATTTGTTCAACCACAGAGCAACAACCTGAGAGAGAAACGCCAAACCCACAGCTTTTCGTGCCTGTGTGCTGTCCCTGCTTCACCCATTCCAGCATTCTTTTAACCGGCTACACATAAATTCACACTCCAGGGTAATGAGAAAAGCACGTGCTCACGGAGCCCTTCTCCCAGCCGAACGCATGGGGCCACACCCCAGGAAGCCTGTGCACGAGCTTGCCACCATTGACAGGGCTGTGGGACATCCGCAGCCACCACCCCTTGGGGAGGAGAGGTGGGAAAGATGACTGGATTCTGACAATTGGCACGGCTGTGACCAAGACATGCACAACACCAACCTACTGGGGTGTACCCCTGGGACCTGCAGCTATCTGCCAGATTTTTCTGTTGTTAAGGGCACTTGGTAAACGACAATCATCTATTTAATGAGATGATTTGTTACGTTGTGCAGCATCTGCCACCAGGCTGGAAGAAAGGAGTTGATGATGCAGCTTATGAGAGATCTTCAGCAGATCTGGAATGAAATGGATGGGGCGTCTGAGCTGCTGGGGCTGGTGAGGTCCAGCCTCACCAGTGGTCTGACAGCGTCTGCACTCTTAAAAGCGCGTGAAAACTGAGGTGGTAAAGTTTGCAAGCGATGTAACATCATTCAGAGGGATCAAATTTACCATAGAATTAATTAGAGAAGATCTTGCTGGACTAAGAGCAGGCAACACAGTCACAAGGGAATCTTGGCATTGACAAATGGGAAGCAGCGCTTACAGAAAATCATCTGTGAGTCACTGTGAAAGTTCCTTGAAATCATCAAGGTGCTGCTCAGCAGCAGGCACGAGGGAAAACAAGATTAGGAACTACTGGAAGGAACTACAGAATGCAGGAGAGGATCTTACGATGTCAGATCACTGGCATGCCTCCATCTCGAGTCCAGTTTTAGCCCAAGCACCTTCAAATGGTCAAAGGAGAATTAGAAAAAGAGAGAGAAGATTGATAAGCAAACTGGAACAGCTTAACTAGATGGCAAGGCAAACTAAACCAGTGCTCTGCAAAGGAAACGACACAGAGAGGACATACTGAAGGGCGACAGAATCAGAAGCATTAACCAGAAGAAGAGGGAACAGGAACAGCTATTCATTATTTTCCACCACACAAAAGCTGGGGAAACTGAAGTTAAAATGAACAAGTTCTTCAGACAAAAAAAAAAAAAAAAAAAAAAGCCTGGCTATTACAGAGTAAAAACGAGCGAACAATGTCACAGAGCTGCAAAGAAACTGAATGGTGGGATGGAGATACCCAAGCTGCAAGATGCAGGGTGTCATAATTGTACTCTGCTAAGTGCTGGTAAAGCTTCAGGAGCAGAATTATGTTGAGATGGTGGCACTGCCCTTCAGAAGAAAGAAGCCTGGGTCACCTGGAGAAAGTTCAACAGCTAGCAAGGAAATTGTGGTGGATCTAGATGACGTGCTGCGCGAGGATAAACTCAAACAATGGGGGAAGGCTGAATGGGGATTCGAGTATTGCAGCACGTTAAAGGTCCCCGCAAAGAAACAGAAAGAGGCTTTTCATCCTCTCTACAGGAGGTAAGGAATAATGGGTCAATTCTGAAGAACAAATTCCAGGTAGACACAACAAAGTTCTCAAAATGATACAGTCAGGGAAAGAGTTTGACTGAAGAGGGTGGAGATGCTGCGTAGTGGGAAACATGTAAAGTTATGCTAGAGGAGTAGGAGCACTGGTGCCATAAGAATGACTCCAACCCATGGGGGCTGTTTCTGCATTCCTGTTCTGTAGGTCTGTGCCCCAGGCCCTGTTTCCTCTCCACCACACGCCTGTGTTCTGCTCTGTCCTTTCAGGCTTCAGGGTAAAGACCCAACACTCACACCCCGAAATCTGCCACCAGTAACCTGCAACGGTCCCAAACTGGGCACACTCATCGTTTGCAAAGGGATTACTTACGCCGTTCTTCGCTGCCAGCAGCAGGTACTTCAGGCCTCTCTTTTCCTCAGGGTGCAGCCCCCTCATGTAGAACACTCCAAGATAAGCCTGTGCCTGCGACAAAACCACACGATACAAATCAGCCTGGATTTTCCCCCTGAACTACACCAGTTCTTGTCCTAACTTTGCAAGTTGCTCAAATGCCGGGGTTACTGCGGCAAGACGAGGGCTCCAAGTACCCTGCCTGCTGCAGAGCCTGCCGAGAGGAGGGGGAGTTGTCCTGAGAAAAATCAGTTTGACACGGTAAACACAAAAAACCAAATCACTCCTGACCTATAGAACCCCACTAGATGAGCAGTTAACAGCACCTCACTGACACCATAGCTCCCAGAATATCATTTCAAACCACGCAGTGGGAAGTCAAGAGCCAGGGAATGGCTCCTGCTCGTGGGCTGTCCGTAAGAGAGGGCAGATGAACTTCCTGGAACAGCGTGCTGTGTGAGACACGTCACTGCCAGAGCCACTGGCGTTCACAACACGAGATGGCACATGCCTGAATGCATCTCCTGAAGAGTGCAAGGAACGCAGCTCCATGTGGATGAATCAGCTGGAAAAAGTTACAGATAAAGGACAAGGATCTGTTCTGACTTCCTGGTGTCTCCTGGAAGTTCTTCCACCAAAGCAACTCTTGGATTTGTGAGAGGATGAAAGAGTGCTACAGTGTCAAATGTAGGTCAGTTTTCCTCAGCCAATGGGTTCATCTAGGTGACAAATCTAACAGGAAAACAGAAAACCAACACTGCTGACACTGGGTACCCAGCTGCCTCCCAGGGCTCTCTCCCATACACCGTCAGAAGTAGAAATACCATAGAATCATGGAATCATAGAATGGTTTGGGCTGGAAGGGACATTTCAAAGTTATCTTGTCCAACCTCCTCGCACTGAGCGAGGACATCTGCAACCAGAGCAGGCTGCTCAGAGCCCCAGCCAATCACTTCTCTGGCCACGGTCTCAGAACCCTCAGTGTTTCCTTCTCTCCAGCCTAAATCTCCCTCTTGTAGTTTCAAACCATCACCCCTTCTCCTGTCTCAACAGGCCCTGCTCAAAAGTCCCCATCTTTCTGACAGACCCCTTGAAGTACTGAAAAGCCCCAAGAAGGTCTCCCTGGAGCCTTCTCTTCTCCAGGCTGAACCTTCCAACTCTCCCAGCAGAGGGGTTCCAGCCCTCCCAGCATTGCTGGGGCTCCTCTGGCCCCGCTCCACCAGGTCCCTGTCTCTGCTGTGCTGAGGAATCCAGAGCTGGATCCAGCACTGCAGGGGGGTCTCCCCAGAACAGAACAGAGGGGCAGGATCAACTCCCTTGACCTGCCAGTCATATATAGGAAGAATTTTGCTTCCAGTCCCACAGATGCTGATTTCCAGGATGATTTGTGGTTTCAAATCCTTTACAGAGAGTTCTCTGCTGGCTCTCTTCTCTCAACTTCCATGCTGTGGGCACTAACCTCTGTAATCCCAGCCGTTGCCGCTTTCTCCAGGAAGGTCACTGCCTTCTGATGCTTGGCCCATTCATTCCCAGGTCCGTGGCACAAGAGGTATCTGGCGTAGCGGTACTGTGCCATGGGGTGGCAGCTGCTCGCTGCCTGGTAGTAATAAAAAGCTGCCTGGCAAAAGAAAAAGAGTTGTGTGAGTCAGGTAATACATGTCCTAAAACATGACATGACTACCCCTCCAGAGAGGACAGGTTTACCTCTGTCCAGATTTACCATAACCTGCACACTCTTACCCCAGCATCTCTCCCACACCTCCCCAGTGAATAACATAGAATCACAGAATGGTTTGAGTTGGGAGGAACCTTTCAAGCTCATCCAGTCCAACCCCCCTGCACTGAGCAGGGACATCTGCAACCAGAGCAGGTTGCTCAGAGCCCCAGTCAACCTCCCCTAGAATGGTTCCAGGGATGGGGGCAGCGACCACCTCTCTGAGTAACCAGGGTCTCACCACCCTCAGTGTCAAATTTCTCCCTTCTCTCCAGTCTAAATCTCCCTCTTTTAGTTTCAAACCATCCCCCCCTTGCCCTGTCCCAACAGGCCCTGCTATAAAGTCTGTCCCCATCTTTCTGACAGGCCCCTTGAAGTCCTGAAAGGCTGCAAGGTCTCCCCAGAGCGTTCCCTTCTCCAGGCAGCACTGCTCTGTGCTCCATGCACCCAGGAAAACGTGCAGCTAAACCATCAGCCACCCCCCAGCCCCGGGAAGGATGGGGCAACTGCACACAGGGGATTGCACTGAGCACCTAAAAGCCTGAAGTTTGCCCCAGGGCCAGGGCAGCCATCCCCAGGCCAGGCAGGGTTGCTATTTCAGCGCAAGGAGACGAACAGGGTGCCGCAGATGCGCGCCCTGCGACCGCGGGGTGCCCGCAGAGCCAGGCTGAGCCGACGCTGGAACGCCTGCCTCGCTGCCACGCTTCAGGCTACAAACCGAGACGACGGCGCAGCTTAAAAAGCAAGGGAAAGAAGCACCATTAGCAGGTCCCTGAAAGGCTTCTTGTAAAACCCGAGGAAGTCAACCATTAGCAGAGCCTGGACTTCGTCTCTGCAGCCTCCATAATTAATAACCAGCTCGGGAGAGAGCAGAGAACACAACAGGACCGATGGAGGCGAGAGGAAATCGCACAAGCACTTCAGGCCTTGGATGTAAGCCCAGAAGTGCAGGTACGGTCAAAAAATTAACTTAATGGAAGGGCAACCTCCTGCCTTAACCAGCTTTTTCCCCGCCGCGCTTGCGCTCTGCACGAGGGCCAAGCAGCGAGGCTGGTGGAGTCCTACATGTGGGTCCCAACCAGTAAGAGACCCGGGCGACCTGGTCTTGTCTGGGCGATGCTTGAAAGCTCCATGGATGGCGACACCTCCCTGCCAGCTTTTTTCTTCCTAATAGCCAGGCCAAACTTCCCACATCCCCTATGATGTCATCTGCCACGGCTGCCAAAGAGCCTGACTGCATCACCTTCCTGACTGCCCTTCCCACCGCCGTCCCTGTCATTAAACACACCCCCAGCCACCTCTCCACCCAGCCGAACTGTCCCAGCTCCCCACTCTCCTCCCAGGCCCCCTGCTCCCAGCCCTGACCAGCCTGGGAGCTAAAAAGTCTGTTTCTGACAGGCCCCTTAAGTCCTGAAAGGCCACAAGAAAGTCCCCCCTTCTCTCCTCCAGGCTGAACAACCCCAACTCTCTCAGCCTGGCCTCACAGTAGAGGGGTCCCAGCACCTTCCCCAGCATCCCTTGAGTTGTGGGAGAAGCCTGAAGCGGCCACAGTTTCCAGGTGCGACTTCCCCAGCGCTGAGCAGAGCTCCAACAGCTGCCCCTGCCCCGCTGGCCCTTGTTGGCGCAGCTCAGGCTTCTCATTCGTTTGAGGAATGCTGGTTTTCGGGCCGACTCCTCTCCTGCCCCTGATGGTTGTCAGCGGTTAGCCTTGCCAGTCTGTGCCAGTCGACAGTAAGCACTCAACCCTACTGGACATCCCCCCCACCGGTGGATGCCAGAGGCCCCCGAGGCAGCAACGCACAAAGGAATTTGGGCCTGGTACATTAGCAGCGACCGGAAAGCAAGCAAGGAAGCGGGAAATAATGAGATGTCAGTGCCATGGTTGCTTCGAGTCATCTGCAAAGGCAGACCCTCCTCAGCAGCAGGTACTGGGAGCCCGGCTCTCCCTGGTGGCCCCGCACCGCCTGCCCACGCTCATCGGAAGCGACAGCCCTCACTGGCTACATCCACGTGCGGGGTCTTTACACCACTTGTCAGGGCTCCCTTGCCTCTCTCTGCTCCGCTCTCTAAAAGCCTTGAATGATCATGATGAATTATAGATCAGCTCTGGTACACAACCGCCTTATGTCAGTTTTCTCATTCAACCGTACAAAATCCTGCTGCTTTCCATCCCTTTCCAGAATGATCATCGTAACGAAGGAGGAGGGGGAATAGCTCTTCAGTCAGAGCAACTTTTAGGAGAGAAGCCAGCAGAGCTCCGCGTTGAGAGGTGTGACACCCTGGGGCTATTCAACCCCTAGCTTAAAAAAGCAACAGTGCTTTTATTCCGGGGGCAAGAAGGAGCAGAGGAAGTGAAAGGTCTGGTTCACAAATACAGACACGAAGAAGCCCTAACGAGGCCCTCCAGAAGGGCCAGAGCAGCCCCACGGCAGGCACGCTGACGTCGCTAATGGACGTCCTAGGAAGAAACCTTTCCAGAACAAATCCTAGCCCAGCAACACCTGGCTAGAGCGGAAGAGCTATGGGCAAGAGGTGATTGTGCATCAGATGCAGACAGCTGAGATCCATCTCGGAGAGCTCTCATCGTTGAGGGAGAGCGTCCTCCTTCCCCCATGGCCCTGTCTGTAAGTCCATCACAGCAGGTAGGACCTGAACACTTCTCTGCTCCTGGCTGCTAGGGCAGGGGAGGAGGAGAAGGTGCCTGCCACGGGCTAGGTGATTCGTGTAGGTCTCTTCCAACTGAAATACTCTATTCTATGCTCTACCCTTGTGAAGGGCAGCCCACGTCCCCTCATTTTCCTGGTTAGCAGCAGACGCTGCCAGGGAAGGAAGAGAAGAAGAGGGTGAGCGGGCCACGGTCCCCAGGAGAGAGCACGATGGCTCTCAGCAGCCCTCTGCACTGCCAGGCTGAGGCAAGGATTTTGCCAAGGACAGCGAGCTGAGGGCACGATAGGTTTGGCCCCTGGGAGAATCACCTGTCAGGCACAGAATACATGCAGGCCTCCCCTGAAGGAAGATGAAGCATCTCTGGGGGTAGCTGGAGGCGATTCTCTTTAGACTCCCCTGTTATCTAATCACTAGAGCAGAGAAAGAAAACGGGGAGCCTACCTCACAGTCTGCTCCACGAGCTTTGGCTCACAGCAAAAGTCAGATGGAAGATGACTGGGAAGTTACCCCATAAAACCCCCTGAAGGTAAGAAAGGCAACTCGGAGCTCGCCAAGAGCTCTGCTTTTGTCCAAGTGCCACCATCCAAAAGATGGCCACTCAAAAATGCACAGCAGGTGGAAGGGAACCTTCTTGTGTTTTTTGGGAGATGTCAGAAGAGAGGTGAACAGTTTTGTGGGCGGGCTGCAGGTGATAAAGGTAAAGCAGAGCTGTAACGGAAAACTAAAAAGCTCCGAGAGGAATCACTTGTGCTGAGGGAAGAAAAACAGTTTCAAAAGCAGCTGGAGCAGCATGCTTTTATATATAGATACAGATACAAATCTATTTCAAAAGCATGGAGTATGTATCTCTACGCATATCTAGGAAATAATAGAAGAAACCTCCTACTGGCACTTCCCAGCTCTTTAAACAGGGCTGACGTGCACAACGCTGGACGTATTGTCCGCTTCTCAAAAGAGAAGTCTTCAAAACCAGGAGGATAAACGCTACACTTAGAGAATTGCATTTCTCCTCCCGCGCTTCCCCGAGCAGACGCGACGTGCTCGGCGCGACAGCCACAAGGCTTTGTTCCTCGGCTGCTCACGTGCCCAGGAGCTGCGGCCTCTGCTTCCACCCCTGATACGGCAGAGAAGACACGGGCTCGCGTGCAGGAAGCGGCGATCTGCTGCCGGTGGGGTATCGCAGTCGCCTGCTTTATCTCAGAGCCTCACCCTCGAAGAGCAGAGAAACGGCTCCTCTCCTGCAATGCCCCGAAAACAATATCAGCATTGATTGACTCCGGTTCAGTACATAAAAATAAGTTATCGAGAGGACATAATCTGGCTGCGTTCCACGTCAGTCTGCACTGCACGGAACGCCAGGCGCCTACAGGGAGCTTGCATTTAAGGTGGCTCCTGCCCTTTCCCCAACGAAGACCGATAACAAGACGACACCGTCAGCCCAAAACAGTAAGTCATCCAGGAGATAAAAATACAGCAAAGATTCCTTTACCTCCTTGAAAACCCGACAAGAGCGAAGGATGTTGATTCTCTCCCAGGAAGCAACACTGGAAACCAGCACTGAAAGTTTATTACTTTCCAAAGGGGAAAAAAAAAAAAAAAAAAATCGCTTCAGTTTTACAGTGTCATTTTATTTCCCTCCCGTCCCCAGAGCAGAACCCTGCGACGCGCGCGCATCCGCTACAGCCACGAGAAATCGCCGAGGGCAATTTCTGCCTAGCTTTAGGAAGCTCCAGCTGCGCTGCCATTCTGCAGCCTGCTGGGAGCCTGGGAGAGGGGCCTTTTCTTCCTTTTGAGTTTGAGCCTCAGATATCAGTGCCCCTTCAGGAAAGCTCAGTCCCCTGGCAAGGAAGAAGCAGACAAACGCTGGGTGTTACCTGACTGTGAAAGAACCTTGCCTGCGGTGATTTTAGAAGGTTTTCCTGAAATAGGCTAAACCAAATGCCTATTCAATTCTACTGGAAAGCCCCTTGTCAGTAATTCCAGGTCAACACCCACTAAGCAATGTAAAAATGCACAGGATCTCCTGCATTACGCGCCGAGCACCATTTAGCCCTCTACACCAAGAGGCAACTGGTGAGAACCTCTTACTCAAAGCCACGTTTCCCATTAGCTAATCAAATTAAACTCTAAATTTAGTAGCTCATACTTGCTCTTAAACTGACCTGTTTTCGTCTCGGCAGCTGCTGGGATGGGGAAAACACATCACATTACTATATACAGTCAGTCTTTCTGCAAGCAGACACCGAGCCCGAGTGGCAAAAAGCCTGTATAAAACCGCATGTTTGCTCCAGAATTCAACCGGTCACTGCTTGCCAGGAACGACATCGGAGTAATCTTTTAATACTCCAGCCAAGTGGTCATTGTGAGTCTTAAATCGACGTTTCTTCTGAGAAGCTGGTTTCTTCCTCCTCTGAATAGGAGCCTGCAAGAAGAAATAAACAGTAGTCAGAAGATCTGTCCTCCAGCTGCGGCAGCTGACCCGATGGGGGACGCTGCACTCGCTCCTCAGGGAGCCTGCCGGGGAGAGACCCCAACTGCAGCCGGGCCGGGCAGGGGGGAAGGTGCTCGCTTGCCCGAGGAGGGGGCTGTGGTGGGAGGCACGTTACGCAGTTCCCATCAGGGTTTCAAAGCTATTTACCCAGACAGTTAAAAAACAACCACCCACCCTTCTCCCAGAAAAGGAGCTATTCTTCTCCTAATGTGTTGCACAGCTTCAAGCAGAAGCTTCCACTTGGGATTTCTGGCATTTGCCCCGTTCTTGGTGCTGCTCGGACTGCGCTGGCTCAGACGAGTTAGGAACACGCTCCCCGAGTGCTGGCTGCAGCGCTGGGTTTTGGCAGCTCCTTAAAACCTCCGCACTTCCCCAAGCTACGCAAAGAGCTGAGCGGGGCTCACCGACACGCTCTGGAATTAACACCGTGGGGTCAGGGAGGGGAGATCTCCCAGAAAGGTCAGTGATTCGTTCTCTCTTACTATTTTCTTTGGTCCAGTTTCCTGCATGGAAGAAATCCCCTGTCGTTTCAGATACTCTTCAATTTTCTCCTCATCCATCGAGTCCACGGGAATGCTCCTCCACAGCTTCTGAAATTCTGAAACGCCAAAGAACCCCTCGTTTTATATCCCAAAGGAACAAACCCCGGGCAAAGCCCCCGCACGAAGGGAAAGAAACAAGACTGGCTTTCCAGCACTGAAATATTCTGGCCACCGCCAGCGGACACCCAAATAGCCCAACCCGTACCTGCTCCAAATGCTGGACGCGCTTCTAAAAAAACCCCAAACCCACAAAATACCCCTAAAACTTGACGGAAGAAGATGAGCTGCCTCTCATCTGTGCCAACCGCGCTCCAGCAACGTGGGCAACGTGCGCTTTCAATGTTCCTTTCCTGCAGAGCCTCTCTTTTTGCCCAGCATCTCTGTAGCTGTGCAGACTGTCAAGGTGTTTTACGAGCCTCGGTTCAAAAGGTAGTAACTAACCCTAATCGGCAGCTTCATTTACACATCTCCGGCTGCCATTGCCCTGGGAGGCTTGTCATCCCACAGTGCAATTTACTGAAGATTCGGGACATTTACTGCAGTGGGCTGAAGCTCGCTTATCACTGTAATATAGCACAGACCGTGCTGGACAGGTAATAAATTACTCAAATTCCTCTGGTGTTAAAAAGCAGAGAGATACCTTAAAAGCCACAGCAGCAGGAAAGAAGACAAGAGACAGTAAGTCTTCATTAGAGCAGCTGCCATCTGCCCGCACACTTTCCGCCTCATGTAAAGTTTCACAGAGCCTCTGGAATGTCTTCTCCAGGCAGCGGCTGGTACAATCCCACCTCCCTTCATTCCCCAGGCACTAAGTTAGATATATCCTGTCAGCAGGTTTGCTTAACAAACTATAAATAAAACACGAGGCGCACATAGCAACGCAAGACTAAATTTTTCCCTTTATTTCCAGATAAATTTAGTCTACAGTTGTCAAAACAACCACAACTTCTGCATTCTTAAGAAGCTGTCCTATGCAGCAGGCGGTGAAACGCTCCAGTGACGCGAGGCTCAGAGACACCGGCTCCAGACACCCCGCAACAGAAGGGCACTGTACAAATCACAGCATCGTAGAATCGTTTGGGTTGGAAGAGACCTTTAAGGCCACCGAGTCCAACCGTTAACCCGGCGCTGCCGGGGCACCACTGAACTGCATCCCTCAACACCACAGCTCCGCGGCTCGGAAACCCCTCCAGGGATGATGACTCCAGCACTGCCCTGGGCAGCCTGGGTCAGGGCTTTGCAATCCTCTCTGTGAAGGAAATTTTCCTAACATCCCACGACAGGCGTGAGTAAAAGACTCGGTTCCTGCACTTGCACCTCTTCCCTTCCTAACGCATCCTGGTTTGGGAGCTTTAAGTCTCAGGTCTCTCTTTTCTTCCCATTGCAAACAGTAAGGGGCTGTTCAAGCTCTCCAGGAAACAAAAGAATGGAATTTTGCCAGTGAAGAACAACAATGCTCATTTTTGGTAACGCAGCACTTCTGAAGAGAACGAAATCCCGCCAAAACACCGCTTGGGGTGACGTGGAGATGGTGCTCAGCCTGCTTCTCACAGAGGGATCACCGGGACTGCAGTTTTCAGCTAACCTAATGCAAGGACTGACACCGTAGTCAAGGCATCTTCTGTCTCCTCATCCATTCTGGGCGTGATTCCAGGCTTTCGGCACAGCTCGCGGCGCCTGCTATCACAGATCACCTCTCGACTAATCCTGCTGCGGCAGGTGGAGGAGGTTGTGCACAGATCAAAGCTGAGCACGCAAGAGAGAGATTCCTCGGCGATAAGCACCCAGATTAAGTCTGAACGGCAGAAGCCTGCACACAGCATCCTCCGGACGGAGCAGAACGTGCTCTTTCAAGCTATTTCTTTCCTGTTTGTGCCCCTGCCCTGTCCTGAACACGCAGGCTGGGGGCAGCTGGACGCCGAGCCCCGGAGGTGCTTGGGAAGAGGAAGCAGATGACCGGTGTGCAAACACAGGACTGTGCTTTGCGGGTCACCGTACGTCACATCCTGCGTTTCCATGCTTCACACAGTGACGAGGCTGCACATAAACACGTGACAGTTAAACAGGTGCCAGTCAGAGACAGTTGGCTTTGTGGTCTACTGCCTTTGGTTGTGCGCGGAGGGCTGCGATGGGAGT
>JANHFX010007221.1:1970-18058 GCA_027560015.1 Chloroceryle amazona | reverse complement strand
GTGCTCTACTGCCTTTGGCTCTGCGCGGACGGCTCCCATGGGAGCCGAAGAGACGCGGGTCAGTTCTCCAGGATGCACGACAAGCAGGCGTACACGAGGGGACAGAAGATGAGAGACCTGATAACTCTCAACTTTTACATCACAGGGCTTGAAGGGACCTCTGGAGACCACCCAGTCCAACCCCCCTGAGACTTAAAGCAGGTTCACCTAGATCAGGCTGAATCACACTGACACACCGCAGCGTCCTCTTCTTTATAATATTCTGCTACGGGCACAGATGATGTGGCTCCCGAGTTCATGGTCTAAGGACAGATAATCCCCGGTGCAAGAGCCACAAAAGGCTGAGGACAGGTGCTTAAGGTTAAACCAGTCCACATTCTTCCGGGGAACAGAAGTGAAAAATTAAACGCTAGAAAATAACTGGTCAGCTCTTCAAGGATCAACACGGGCAGAAGCGCGGGTCACGGTTAATATCTAACCACAGCAGTCTGCATTTCTTGCGCTGCAGCGCTTACACCACCCTTACAGCTTCACCTTCGCTTTTAAAACCGGGACGAGAAATACAAACGCAACACTCACCGAGAATCGAAACCGCAAAGCTAAAACGGACTTGACGTACGGATAATTCAACCTGCCAGTTGGCCCCACCAGAGTCACTACCCAGCATCCTGCAGCTGCAGTTAGAAACTCTGTCATAAATCAGCGCTGTCGCTTTGATCGCAACAGAGCCCTCCTCCCGTGCTGAAGCTCCCCGGGGGGCATTAAAATACCTTCCTGCCGTGGAAAGGGGCGAGATGCACCAACACACCCCCCCTAAACGCTCTCCGCTAAAGGACCGGCTCAGAAGGAAACGTGCAGGAGAACGGCGGAGAAGACACAGAGCTGCCGCTCTTCAGAGGGCTCCGCACGCCCGCTGCTGGCACCGAGGGTGCTGTCTAAAGGGAGAAGGGGGTACACGTCTATCGTCTCGTCACAAAGCCGGCTGGCGTAACGGCAGACACCGAGCTCGGCGCAACAACAGAAGAAAGCGAGCAGCTGTCTGCCCAGCACTGAACCATTTCCCCATTACCTGTCAGATTTATTCACAAGTCTCCGAGGACTGCGCCCCTATCAGCCAGTGAAAGCTCAGACCTTGGGAATATGCTGTCTGAATTACCGTGACATCCTCAGAAACAGGAGCCGACGGGAAGAGCCGGCGATAACCACAGCTCTCAGGAAACCACCCTCTGCACGTGTGGCAGGGGTGCCTCAAAATTCATACCCTTGACCCAAGAGAGAAAGAAATCTCTCCTGCTTCATCGAGGAGAAGGTGAAACACTGTCACCCCAGCCTTTGCTGTGTGGCTCCAGTAAAAGGGGGTCAGCACTTGTGAAAAGCAGTGGTTCCTGAGAAGAGTGAAAGCCACAAGGACCGGATCACTGTGCTCCACCACCTCTGGAGCAGTGTCTATGCTCACGGTTGGCCAGGCAGGAGGACACGGCGAGCTGGCCTGTCTCTGGGGAGAGGACAGGAAGAAAAACTCTGCAATGAGCTGATGCGTCCCAAGAGCGGACAACGGCGACAGAAGGCAGGACCTGGAGATGGTTTCAACGTACCGGGTCTATTTTGCACAACGCCCGCCGACAGGGCGCGGGGAGTTCGGCACCGGCGTGAGGAGGAGGAAGGGGACTGCTGGAGCAGAAAGCTCACCACACGCGGGCCTGCTTCAGCCAGGCATGTAGAGCAGGTTCAGACGCCGGCGCTCCCGCGGCACGCGTAACCACTCTGACTACAGCGCACGCGCAATCTTCCTTCTGCGCGTCCTGTCAACCCCTCTTTGCACCTTCAGAGCACAGCGAAGGTGCGAGATTCTCCTACCAGAGATGCTAAACTATTTGATAGATCAGCCAGCACAAGCGTATAATTGCTATGAAAGGAAAAAACTGCCCAGCAGCGAACCCAGAAAGGCTTCGCCTGATGGCAGCAGGCTGCCTTCAGACAAGCTGCCAGTTTCTCCTACAGCTGAGGTGCAAACACCTCCTCTCTCCGAAATGCCCAAGGGGTAAGGACGCACAGCTACCTCAACCGCACTGCAGCACCAGGTGCCTCGTATGCAAAGCCAATTTGCCCTGACGTTCCCCGAGTGATTAACACGCTCCCTTTCTAGAAACGCTTACATACGGGGAACAGAGTCATGGGTAAATGGCTGCACGGTGACTTCAGAGCGGCTTACGCTGCACTTCTGCCTCACCTGCTCTTGCGAGAAGGTTGAGATGGCTTCTGGAGATAAACTGCTACATCACACTGGTAATAAAATCTGCCAGAGATTAAAAACAGCTTAAAAATCCTCACCGAGCCCAGCCAAAACCCGAGCGCAGGACCAGAACAGACAGTGAGGGAAGAATCAAACACAGTAACAGGGCAGAAGGGATGAATCAACGGAGCAGCAGAGTAAGCCAGAGGCCTGCTTTCTAACAGCACGAGATTTAGTTCAGAAGGTGCTTGTTATCAAGTCTGTGCTGCTGCTTGGAACTGGAAGCCCGAGCCATAAGTGATGACTGATCCCAAGCAATTTTTATACTGTTAAATTTAAGAGGCTTTGGCCAATCTTGACATCTCTAAAGGAAGAATATTAAACCCACATATAATTAAGTGCCCATTTTTTAGGCATTAAAATGCTTCCTGTATGGCACTGGGATGTGAAAAGATACCATCTGTACCAGTTAAGCAATCAGACTGGCCTTGCAGCGTTCGGTGGCAAGGGGCGAAAGCTCAGGTCATGTGCGAAGTGCTTCGCCCCAGCCCAAAAAAAGCAGCACTGTCCTTGGCCCCAGCACCTGAAATCCACCCTGGCTTTTATAAACGCTTTCAAGCTACTCGCTCCTGACAGAAGATTAATTAGTCAGGAAGCCAAGAAAGAACACATGCAACCTGAACCTTGCTCGGCTAATGGCATAAAAGGAAGAACAAAAGCCGCTCCTTACTGCAAAAAACCCTCCCCCAGTACCCCTGAGATCACGACACGTCGGTCCCCTGGTACCCCTGAGATCACGACACGTCGGTAGCACACCGCTGCCACGGGACGCGGGGGTTTGCTTTCGAAAGGGAGAAAGAAAAGCTTGTTCAGCCATCAAACCAGCTGCAGCACGGGCAGAGGCAGGCACTGCCAGGGAACTGCTCCTCATGCTGCTTAAGCCAGCAGGCTCCAGATTGCCCCAGCAGCTCCTCTTTCTCTAGTGATGAAGCTCAGGCAGCAATGGGAGAGGGATGATTTCAAATCCCAGGCAACGCACGCTGGAAACTGGGGAGTGTCGTAAGATGGCAGAGTCAGGCACTGAGGAGCGCGGAGCCCTTATTTCGAAGGATAAACACTGAACTAGAAACACATTTTGAACTGTCATCAGCTGCTAGATCAAAGAGTCTGACAACACTTCAAGGCTTATTTTGCAGTCTCCTGAAAACTTCGTTTCAACGTCGCTGGAGATAATGAGCTGAAATAGCACCACTAACGCAGAAACGTGTCATAACTCATCCCGTGCGCAGACAATCCTGCCAAGGACTCCCTAAGAGACATGCTTCTGGCGCTCGGGAAGGAATTGTAAAGCAAAGCTGCCCGGGAAGGACGGGTTTGCTTCATCACAGGACAATGCCGTCGGAAAAAGGACCCGTTCCAGCTGCTGTAAGCAAGGGAACCCACTCGGGGATGTTTTAAGAGCGGTGGCGTACGCAGGCAGATCACCCTCTCCAAACAAAGCAGCAGCACCAAACACCAAAACCAGTGAGAACAGAGCGAAAAAACCCCAAACAAATCAAAACCTGCCCAAAAACCCCACAAAAACCACAGAAGAAAATTCACTTTTGGCTCAGATGGGAACGTGCTGCCACCTGCGGATGAAAGCAAGCAAAGCAAAGCCACCTTGAAGTACAACCACACCGCAGACACCGCGCCTGCCTTCAGCTGGAGCCAAACAGCTCGCGTTGGCTGTTTCAAGGGGTTTTAGAGGGTGGGTTTTTTTAACCTTCTGCCTCTCTTTCATAGCAACAGCTCGCATCGCTTGTTCCTGAACACCCCTCAGCGCAGGGTGCGCTACAACAGAGCGTATCGTACACGAACAGCCTTGCATTTCTGTCTCCTGGCTACCCGATGAAGAGGTGGCAGATGTCTCTTGCTACGTCTAATAAAAGAGCCCATTTTATTAAAATTTCCCAGTTAATCCTGGGATTAAGACAACTAAGAGCACCGGGGTAGAGATGTCTCTCCGATAACTCTTTTAGGAAGGTTGGGTGCCAGTTATCTGGGAAAAGTTGCACAAGGAGGAACGATCGGACACGGTGACTGGAATACAACCAGTAGCTGCTCAAAACTTAAAAGCATCATCTTAACAGTTACGCCCCAATGCTGATTTATAAATGCTTTGGCCATGTTTGGGTCCCTAAAACCTGCTGCCTCACGGCCTGAAGAGATGCTGACCGGGACGCCAGCGCTGATGGTAAACGCACTGGAATCTGGGAGGTCAGAAATGCCCCAGGGAGCGCAGGTTAAAGGCCTGTAATTGTGCATTTCACAATGAGTGCCGCCTGCCGCTATTAAGAAGCGACAGAAATGATAGTTTACAAAGAGGTTCACTGCAATATTTTGTAACAGGGTTTGTATTTTTAAATGCAGTGGATGTCACATCTACTTCATGTTGTCATTGTGGAAAAAAGCTGTTATTACTGAGAGTACAGGTGCGGTACGTACGAGGAAGGTCATGATACACATTTCCACTTGCCTAATTCTATTGAAAATAAAGAGCCTGTCTGAGCTGGTGGAAGAGAAAAGGAGCTTTACGCTCTGCCCTGTTTCCCTAGAAGTACAGCAGCTCAACTTTCTGTCCAAAATGCCATTTTTTTTTACCATACCATGGCATCGTATGAGAAGATGGCTCGACGTGGCACGTTCCAAGATGTTAACGCAGGAAGCGTTCGGTGCTGTCGAGCCATTTGCAGTGAGACCTTTTGACACAGCTTGCCTTCTCCTTTCTCCACTCACAGGCATCTGATGTCATGATTGGAACACCCACCTAATTTGCATAACTAATTTCTGGGCATAAACAAGCCCCAGAGGATTTTAGCGCAGGAAACACACGCTGAACTCCTGAAGTCCCAAATCTGCTCCAGCTCTAAGCAGCAGCACAGCCCCACACCCGTGCTCTGCACCCAGCTGTACGCTGCCCCTTGCTCACATCTCCTCCCCGTTTGCTTCCTGCTTCGCATTCACCAGTAGATTAATAAACTGGACAAACACCCTCAATAAACTTGCAGCCAGAAGCCATTCTTTTGGGGTTTTTTTTTTGGCTGCCCTTTACACAGCAAAAGGTTAAATGCCATTTTAGTCACAGCCGGGCGATTCCTGCTGCCACGTCCCAGTGCAGCCAGTATGAAACAGAGCTCACTCACCCGCTAGCCCTGTGTTAATCTCAACCGCTCTCCTGACACCTGGATGCACCCCGTATTTCATTACCACCTGAAAAGGCTGCTGTACCCAAGGACTGCTTATTTATATAGGTGCTTAAGATGACTTCAAATCGGCTATCGTGGAAACACACATAAACAAACACCCACCTTCATCCACGGTAAACTGACAGCTCTTGTCATTGTAGAAAAGAATTTTCTTCTTATCGGGGCGATTTACAAAGATGATCTGGTCCCCTAAAGCCTCGAGAAGAAACACAAAAGAACAACTCAAAATCACTTCGTTTCCCAGAAAAAAAAAGGATTCCAGCTCGAACGACAGTCCCGGGTCTCGTGATGCAAAAAGCACAACAAACTGGAGAAGTGTCAAAGTAACCGGCAAAGAAGAGCACCCAAAGCGGACGCTGACGGTGCAGACACTAATGAATCAGAGATGAGACGCGGAGGACCGAGACCGAGGTACAGAAGCAGAACTAAATGCCTACAGTTGGAGTGTGGGAGATGGGGAGTTTTCTGTGAGAAGGGCTTTGAGAGCTGCGCTGAGACATCAGCCCAAATCTGGGAGGGTGAAACACTCTCGGCTACAGCGCTAGACCCTCGGAAATAGCTTCTGAATTCTCAAAGAAACAGCTCGGGAGAAAATTCTCTCTCAGACCTCTGAGAAGCTCCCGTCTGCCCGTTGAGAAGCTGGCTGGAATGGGTCTGGGGCATCCAGACACGCGCTACTCACCTTGATAGCCTTCTGGGCATTGGGCAGCCCTTCCTCGATGTCTTCTAAAAGGATCCCTCCCAGCCCGCGCTGGTCGTGCTTGTCCAAGAGCCTGAGCAGAGCCTTTTTGTCTTTCAAGTTGTACTTGGGTTTGAAAGCATACTTCCCATCTACAACTTCTATCTTCGGATTGTTGACTAGAGCCTGTAATAGGGATATAAATTTTAAACCTTGAAAAAGAGCGCACGCTAGTACTATTTTTTTTTTTTCCTGGCGTGCTTTTGAGCGGCTCGAGCGCATCAGCCACACGTTACAGCTGCCAGTTTGGAGATTGGAGTTTGAAATGGATTTTAAATCCTTGGATCCTAGATCCATCAGCCTAGGCATAATTTGCCACAACATAAAGCACAAAGCACCGAAGGAGGCTTAACATCCTTCGCTTACTGCCTTTGGGCTCAAAGGTCCATGGAGCCTCTTAGGGCAGAAAGCTGCACGCATTCCTTTTTGAGAAAGGAATGAAAATGAAAAAAAGAGGGAACACAAAAAGAAACGTGCTTTGGCCGGCGAGGAAGTGCGAACGCACAACTCGGCCCATCAAGCTCGGGTCGTACGGGTGTTAGGAATGTGAAAAGCATTAACCTGGGATGAACAACACAGGAGTCAGTCTTCCCCAACTGCTGTCAAGTGGCACCAGCAGCTGTAGAAGAAATTGAGAAGAGCAGACCTCCTGCACAGTAGGGTTTGCCTTATGGTGCCAGCTTCAGAGGGAGGCTGACCACAAGCTCATGGGCAATTGAAATGATTTGAGATATGCACTGAGTCAGTTTTGCTGTGCAGCCAGTACCCCAACGGAAGTTCTACCTGTAACAGAGGGCAACTCTACTTAGTTTCTTCTGCAGATGCCAGCCTGACCCTGAAAGGAGAAAGAGAAGAGACACAGAAGGAAGAAAGGAGGGAGGAAACACCCGCAACAGAGAAGGTACCGAATTCTGGTGCTGCCTCTTCTCATCCAGCAGCCGTTCAGTGATAATGTTACACACACTTCTTGGAAGGAGCTTTTTCCTTCCATCTCGATGTTCTGGTTTCTTACAGAAACAACCCAGAGCTACCTTCTAAAAGACTTTGGCCAAGACGAGCTTCCATCACAACCAATCCTGCCAGACTGGGGGTTTCTGCACCCCAAGCTATTAGTACCGGCAGCAACGGAAGGCTATGGGCTGTATTAGCTAAAACCATCCTGGATTTACTAGGCAGACTCCCAGCAGCCTTTACTACTCCGTTGCGAGGATTTTACGTATCACCGGTGCAAAACCAGGCACGCCAGTCAAGTATAAAGAGCAAATACAGTGTTTTGCTGATCTATTAATCTCGGGAATCCCATGAAGACATTCCGATCGAAGAAGCGCGAAGAGGAACACAGTGGCAAGTTACAGGGAAGCTGTAGGAACTCAGACTAGAATGAGCCTAATCAGCTCCAGGCAGGGGGGTTTGCAGATCTATCACCCCACAATTTCAGGTCAGAATCCTTTGTTTCAGCACGTGACAACTATAAGCCCACGAATTTGTGCTGTACTCCTTTGGGTTAGTTAACTCAACATCCTCGGTATCGGAAGAGCTCTCCGCTTGAATTTTTTTTTTAAGGGAAGTTCCTTAAGAAAAAGAGCTTCTTTATATAAAATTAGCAATGGATAAATTCCATTTTCACGTGACACGAAAGATTCTCTGCATGTAACAATTCTAACAGTCCTTAAAGAAGTCAGAACAGCTTTCATTTCCCAGTTCCCTCAACAAGACAGACAGACGTGTGAACCAAGGTCATTTCTTAAAGGGGAGGATTATGCATTTATAGAGCTCGTAATTAAATAAACGTGCATAATTCAGGTTTATCACACTCCTTTATCTCTAACGAAAACCTCAGCAGATGTTTCCGTTACCTCACTCATTAACCATTGCTTCTGCTTGAGTCCGATATCTAAATGCTGCGTTTCATCCAAAATCTCTTCCAGGGTAAGTGGATGCGTATCACCACGCTGGTGCCGAGTCTGGAAAAGCAAAGGGGATTTATGAAAAGAGAAAACCTTCTGAGATGGCCGACAAAGTCATCTGTCAGGCACCACGTGACACGTCATTTTGATAAACAGCTCATGAATCCCAAAAGCACCGTCACATCGGAGCACTGTACCTTCATATAATTCACTATTTTAGCAAGGACTCCAAACTTGTAGCCAGAGCCTCCCGAGAGGGCTTTCAGGTTAAATGATCCATTGCTGTGATCTACAAAAAGAGAAAGCAGACAATTAAATGATGCTTTCGACGACACCCTGTCCGCTCTGCGCCCCACCCCCTCTCCCTCTACCTGCAGAAGCTTTCCGAACGCCAGCTCTGAACGGAAACGCCTGTGGCACGAGCGCACGTGCTGCTCCAGGGCCACAGAGCGACCCGTCGGCGACAGACATGGCTCCGGAACGCTTCCGAGTGCCATAAATGCCAAGTTATTGGGACTTGACCTTTAAGAACACATCATTACTGCCATAATAGTGCATGTTTAACTCCGTGGCTGAACAGAAGAAATCCGCTGATAGTTACTGGGAAGATGTGACGGGAGCTGGTGCCAGTACAGTGCAAACCAGAACGCTGCGGGGGCAAAGGTCAGTTTTAAACTCGGCAGCTGGTAACGGAGCGAGGCTCGCGAGACAGCAAAGCTAACGCGTGACATCGTATTAGAGGCTTCACAGAGCACAACAATTCTCAAATTAACCAAGAGGAGTTGGAAGAGCTCCAGCTACAGAACATTTTCTTCTGGTTACTGCATTAAGATGGGAAAAGGGAGAAAACCGAAAGCCAGCTCCCTCTGAAAGTACAGTCTAGAGGGATTTTCCCCTGCAGGGTTCCCTTTTGTCACTGAATGTTAATGCCTGGGCGGGACGTGTCATAAATTAAAAGGTCATCCATGTAAGGTCTACAGCGAGTCAAATAAATGCAGAGGTGCAGCAAGCAGTTAAGACGACTTATCGCGTATTTGTTCCGTCGATGACTCAAGAAGACAATCTGTTTAATCTGCCCAGCTGCTGCAGCTCGTGACGAGTGGATCTAACGGCACAGCAAAGCTGGAAATCTGCAGATATTAACACTTCAAACGTCACGGCGCGACCGGCTGCTTTCCAGCTCAAAGCGAAGCGGGGTCGCGGCCGCTGCCGCCCTCCCGGCGCCTTCCTCTGCTAACGAGCTCCTCGCGAGCACAAAGGGCGCCCCGAGAAGGAGGGTGGGAAGGGGTTTGGTTCTCATTCGAGACAGCGAGAGTCAAAGCGGTGAATGATTTCCTGCTGGGGTTGTAGGGGTTGATGCCAATGAGCATAAAGGAAGTTGTCAGCAGCGTCGTGCTCTGGCCAATGGTAGGAAAGCTCCATCTTAGCTGTGCCATAGGCTGCGTTAAAAAAAGGGACCAGAACAGCGCTCTTTCAGCATCCTTTCAGACAAGAGGTAGGTGTGTATCGTTTTCTAACGTTGTCGTAGGTTTGTCTTGATTACCGAAAGCAAATATGCCTGTAACCTTCCAGCCTCCTTAGCAGCAGAACGATTTCTCTCTAGGTTTAGCAGGCTTTTATTCCGCCGAACGCGGACGAGCTCGTCTTGCACTATCAGACGAGCACTTTCACCATCTGTGCACTAATGGAAAATTGATAACCACTCCATCTTACAGCAAGGCGAATACGCCAAGCCAAGCCTCGGTAAACAAAAGGGATTTCATGCTTACTGGGGAGGTAGCTTGCTTTCTGCAGCCTCACGTTCCTTGCAATTAATTGATTCCAGGCGTTTCTTACAGAAAGGACAGCAAAAGGATTTTCCTTCCAACAAAGACAGCTAAACCTGACATTTAAGCAGCGTTATCTCCCAAGCGGCTGTTCTGTAAACGGTATCAATTAAGCTGCTTAAGAGAGATCTACATTCGCGGCTACCTTAGAAATCTGGTCTAGAAATTCGGTACGTTGGGGTAGGAAGAAAATCCCTTTGCACGTTACTGTCATCCCTGCAAACACCGGAGCAGCCATCGCCACACTGCAAACAGCCTGGAATCCACCTGAGCTTTGTGAATGCTATCACCCCGAGGTGTCTACTCGCTGCTTTCTTAAACGGGACTGCACTGAAATGATTTTTTTTTGCCAGTCATTTCCCTCTGCTGCATGAATGTGGTTTCAAATAAAGCTGCTCCTCTGCAGTGCCTAAAGACGATGACACTTCTCAATTCAGACCTAACAGGGACCTTACAGAAGCCGAGTCATTAAATATTGAGCTCGCTGCGTTTCAGACACATCCAACAGCTGAGCGGCCTTCAAATCCGACTGGCTTACGATACGAATTTAAATGGTGCCATTACAAAAGCAGCAAAACTGCGCGAAACCAGGCGGGTGTAGACAGCTTTCAAGGGCGTTAGCCTGAGCAGGGCTCTGTCAATTCTGAAGGCTCGGCGACAGCTACTCCTGTCTGGTATTTTAATAACAACAGCCACGAGTAGCTGGTATTTATCGAACCACCTCCGGCACGGGCATTCGGTTCCACCCCCGCCCCGAGATGAGCGTCTCTACGCTGTGCAAACCGCTGCCCTAATGGTGGCCGTGGAGGGGGAAGGGGCCGGCTGCTGCCTGGGAAGCCAGAGATGTTCCTCTGCTCTCAGGAGCGGAGCTACCACCGCCTCGGCCGAGAGCCGGGCCATCCCGGGGGCTTGGCCGCACGACACAAACATGCCCGGGCTCTGCGGCGGAGCCACATCTCCATTGCTTTTAGCGATGGCTACACTGTGCATTGGCAGAAACGGTTCGATTTTGTGCGTGGTGTTTACAGAGCGAGCAAACTCACACGTCATAGACGCCAACCGATTGCTGACTCTTTGAAATCTGTTTTGAAAGTTCAAACCAAGCCCCCTCCTTTTTCTCTCCTGAGGATATTCTCTCGCTGTTTAAAATACACATTTAAATCCTGCTCGTTTTAATTACCCTTCAAATCCTTTCATTCAGCCCCCCTTCAAAACACTCTGGGTGTTTTCAGCCCGGATCAACTTCCTGAACTGTTACCAAACCAAGATGACACTCTCAAAGCCAGGACCCAGCTCAGCTCGGCAGTATTTTTAGCTTGGAGTTGCTCTGTAAACTTTTGTTTAAGAAACAAAACCAAACCAGTTGAATTAATTCCATCCATCTCTGCCATACTTTGTGTCTTCAAGTACAAATCTGCCTGTTCCGTTGCGGATTTAGCAGAGGAAAAGGTAAATTACTGTGACTGCTCCAAGAAATCTCTGCACCAAGTGGTAGTTTCCCAATGATAACAAAACCTCCTTGTTATTTCCTCAAGGGAATATGGAGATGGACTCCATCCACCGCCAGCTTCCCTCGGTTTTGAGAGGCGAGGCCAGGGAAAGAAGGGGGCAAAAGGAGATACTCGCTCTAAGTGTAAAGGTGTTATTGCCAAACACCTCTGTAATTCACAGAGAAATTCAGAGACGGGCAAAACTGCTGCAGATATGCTCCGGAAATCACCGAGGCACAGCCCGCTCTCACACTTTCGAGCAACAGCACTTCGACAGAGCCAAAAGCAGATCTGCCAAAGCCAGCTCCTCGTTTCATCTCTCCCCCGCGCCACAAAGCAGTTTTTATTTCTGCTGGGTACAAACAGACAGTACTGGACCACAGACAACATTCCTTTCCTAGCAGTTAGGCGGAGAACGCAGCTGAAAATAAGCAGCCAGAACTCCTCAGAAAAGGTCGGGTTTCCTTGTTATCTATCCTCACGACCATGGCACCGCAAACAGCCCGAGATTTCCAAGTGCTGCTGTTTGGGCAGCCGAATGAGAGAGTCAGATTTCAAGCACAAAGTTGTTCTCCTCAACAGTGGGGCAGCCAGGGAATAAACAAGTCAGAAAATCCGGCCTCTGGAAATCAGAGGAGTTTGGCGGGGTGTGTGCTAACAGGGATGTCCAGCACTGTGAGTCTGAAGGAGCCAGGGTTGTTATTTTTGTGCTACAACAATGACCAAAAGCTCAGTCCCATTCTTTGGGAACATCCTCCAAAATAGTTATAAATGATACTTTTTTCTTTATTTAAGAGTGATTTGTTTATTGTTCCCAAATAGGAAAAATAAAAAGCAGACAAATGACAGAGCTGGTACTTTGGTGAGCAAATATGAACGTGCAACAATCCCCGTTTGTGAGCACTGAGTGTGAGCTTAAGTTGTGTTTGGGCTAAAAATCACAGCATGTTCTCAATCCATAGAGCCCTCAACAGCTTTCTTCTTTCTGTTTCAGCCCCAGATCCGCGACGGTGTGCAGGCCGAGACAACTCCTCAAGAATGGCAACCCTCAACTCCACGCACTGGAACGAGACTACGTCCATTTCCCACTATCTGGGCTTTCAAGTGCAAAAAATCTACCCTTTCCATGATAACTGGAACACTGCCTGCTTTATAATTCTGATCATATTCATCTTTACCGTAGTGTCTCTGGTGGTGCTGGCTTTCCTCTATGAACTGCTAGACTGCTGCTGCTGCGTGAAAAATAAAACTGTGAAAGACTTGGAGAACGAGCCCAATCCGGTTAGAGCAATGATGAACAGCTTCAGGAAGCGTCAGACAGAGGTGGTGTAGGAAGGACTGAGCATCAGCACTGGAAGAACGCTTAACACCTCGAATGAAGCCTCTTGTACCTTACGAATGAGCGAGTCACGTGCTTTTTTTTCTTTTCTTTGGGATTTCAGTGTAATAGCAACAGTTGTTGGTTTATCCCCGGATGAAGACTTGAATAACCAACCGGTAAAGGCGTTCCGAGTGCTTAGCACAAGGGTGATGTGTTGTGGGGGAAGAAAGGGGTTTGTTTCTAAATGAACTTTTGTCGTTTCTATTGAGTTGCTGGTATAGATCTTTGTCTACCTGAAGGAACAAAGGTTCCTAACACGTGTAAAACTGTGTTGCTTAACTGGAGAAACCGCTGATAAAACTGCTCAACAATCCGATCGCACGTGGTGCAAAGACACAGCAGCGTCCCCTCGCCACGGCCAACCGCCCAGAGGTGGGAAAGACATACAAAGGGTGAGGAAAACATCTGCGAGGTGGAAGGGTTGAAGGGACAGAGATGCTAGGAGGCAGGAGGGGCCTGGGCGAACTCTGGCCTTCGGCAGCTCTTCCTGTTACGGGTTCCTCGCTTTTAGAAGAGGGGGAGGTGGGAGAAGTAAGCCGGCACAAAACCTATCCCTAAAGTGGTCTTTTCAAACCCCCTGTGGTACAGCGTGACCCCTTTTCCCTCCTCTCCTCCAGTTCCACAGAACTGCTCTCCCCTCCCTTCATATTCCACCTGTTAAACAACTGCTGGGCGCCGAGAAGTTGGCTAATGCACTACCTAAGCACGCGGTGGTGGTACCAGAGTCTAGGAGAAACAGGGATGCTCTTCTGCCTCTGCTAACCGCAACACTGCGGGGAGTCAGCCATGCTGGAAATACCAGCCCCACCTTAACTTTTCCAAGAGGAACTGGAACCGCCCGAGTTCTCCCCAAGGAACGCAAGCAGATGGGTCGCAGACCTCCCGCCCCGGTGACAGTCGTTCCGCCCAGCAGCTGTCAGGTGTCACCATGCTTCACAGAGGAGGCCACGCCACGAGAAGCCTCACGCTGGAGATGGCAGGACAGATGCACAGCCAGAAGGGACTTTGCACAGACAACCTCAGCTCGCTTCATCAGCCGGCTGACGCGTCCCAGAGAGTTCTCACTCGCGCCTCTCTCGCGACCTGACCGCAGATCTGGACGTAAGGAAGGACCTGCTAATTTGCCTCAAGCTCTTGCTGGTTGGCGAGATGGAGTCACAAGATACCGAGGCCACGACTAAGCAGGACAGCTAGTCCAGCGATTCACCTGGAGAAGAAAGCTCCCTTCCCCAGTCGCAAAACAACGTGAGCGCCGCTGCGCTCCTCTCCGACACGCTCGTCACGGTGAGGCTTTGCCGGAGAATGCCATCACCTCAGAATCAAATTATAAGCACAATTTAATGGGAGCTGACGCCCCAGGGACGAGACAACTTCAGAGCAAGACGTACGATGAAGATAGTGCGAGTGTTTCTCATGCCTCCCGCCGTCAGGGACGCCAGGTAGATGCCTCGTTACTTTTCTGCTGTACTTGACAGCCTCAGCCCTGCATCACCAGCGTCCTGCTCAAGAGCGGCCATTGGGACGCGCTGAACTAATTAAGGCGCCTCGTGCCCGAAAGAGAACGCTCTGACCGGCACCAGGACTGCCCGCAGAGCTCCTACGAAACGCCCCTCATCCCTGCACACCAGAAGGCAGCGTGTGGGAAGCAACGCAGCCAGCCCCCGCCACGCTGCCTTCGCCTTCTCGTGCCTTCCCGAGAAGCACACGCGACTAAAAGTCTTGGGAGTCGTTCCCGCTACTCACTTCACGAGTCTGTAACAAGGAAGAGAAGACAAAGATCTCCCCTCGCACAACCCTAGAGCCTCAGGACGATTCTTCCCCCACGTGTAGATGAGGTCGTGAAACAGCCCCTGGAGATCCGTTGAGACAAAGGTCTTAAGATAAAGACTAAGACTTTGGCCACAACTTACTATTCGTTAATAAAAAGAAATAAAGAGATGTGATTGATTTCATTTCTTTTGCAGTCACTATTCTGAACCGAGTAAAGCTGGCAGCTTCCCTTTCCTTCAAGTAACTTGTCCGAGTAATGGTTTCAAGTAACTACGGCAATAACCGTTCTCCCTGGAACGCTTACGACAGACCTTTGCACGCCAGGGCCACATTTAGCTCTGCGGCCATTTGAAGTTTAGCACAACCTCCAAGCCTCTCCTCCCCAAAGAAGTGACGGGGAGTCGGGGCAGGTTCCCCGAGTCACAGAGCGAGGGAGAACCTGCAGGTGCTGCACATCCAGGGAATATCGATGTGTGAACACACAGTTGCTGTGGCATTGCTTATCCCCTCTGTGGCCACTGCACACAAACCAGGGCCGATCGGCTTCAGCTTCATTTCTCCAGAGGGTGGGATGGGGATTCTTCAACACTGGGTTTTTACTCCACCGCCCCAAGACCCATCCCTGACACGCACACACGCGCTGATAGGCACCTGACAATCAAATGAAAAGTGGGGTTAGGGGCAAAGAATTTTGCAGCATCACAGGGAAACTTGTGCTGCTTAAGCCATTCAGTCACTTGCCAGCCAGCTCCCAAGAGGGACAAAGTCAGTCCGCTCGCCCTCCGTTCTTCTCCTTCTGTCCTCGCCGCTTCTGCGGTGGCTGGTAAGGAATCTCCAGGGGGAAACGAAGGGAGGCCAAACTCATTCTGCAGAAAAATGCTTTAGAAACCCTGAAACCTTTTTGATACTGTCTGGAATGAAACCCGCAGCGTCCCAGGTAAAGCACATCTCCTCACAGCCACGCGCTGCCCTTTGTGTAAGCTCACCGCCTGCCAGCTGCAAGAGCGCTTAAACACCCAGCCCAGAGCACAGCAGAGCACAGAAATTCCACTGTCTTGATCTGCTCTGCCACCTGGTCACCTTCTCTCTCCACTCAAATCCTCCCCAGCACGCTCCCCTTCGAACCAGCCGCCCCCTTCCTGCCTCCCCAGCCCTCTGCCCCAGCAAACTGCTCTCACTCAGGATACGCAGCTCGGGGTATTTGATGTAGAATTTGTTTTATTTGGAGAATGTGGCAAAGGAATGGATAGAAACCAGGTCTCCTTTGATTAACTTTAAAGGCCTGGCTCCTAAGTTTGGTGCCCTGAGAAGCTGTAGGTACCTGGGTGAGCTCCCTACTCTTCTCCTCAGACAGAAGATGCTCCACCCCTCCATTGTCCGTGACGTTTTTCAACGTTGTTTTTAGCAGGGTCCCCAGGGTTGCAGTGCCAAAGTGGGTTGGGAATCTCTCCAGAGCAGGAGACTCCACAGCCTCTCTGGGCAGCCTGGGCCAGG